>MIPV01001945.1:6029-19991 GCA_001983365.1 Amanita bisporigera | reverse complement strand
TCCTGAAAGCTCTCAAGTCTACTCTATCAGTAAGTGTAACTTACTTAGCCTCTGCACTTTCCACTGTGTCATTGTATCTTTGCTTCGACAGGTTATGGGCCCCGACAGCGATGCTGTCCTGATGACTTCTCAGGAGAGGTACTGGCTTGCAACCAGGAGCAGAACGATCATCTGCTAGACTCGTAGAAAAACCGTCGGTCATCACAGATGGTAAATCAGGTCAGGATTGCAGTCGCTCATAGCAGTAGACTACAAAAATCATGTAATAACCCTGTTATGTCTGCTGATGTAACCCCAGGAGCTCACTGGTAATATGAGCATGGTCGATCATGCTATTACCCTGATCTTGATCACCACCTGGAGAGGTGTGAAAATAATACTCTGTATGGCACACATGACCAGCCCCCAGTTGCTGTGTAACCTGGGTATATACAAAAACCATCACCTGATCTTTGATTGGACACCGTTTGTGGATACGGACAAAACCACCTTGTTTCAGGCCGTTTATGGATAGGGTCAGTGTCGGCTAATGCCCTCGCTGATCTAAAGGTTTCGCACCCCCTGATTGGTAGTATTTATGTGCTTATGTAGCGGGTTTTTATCCCGAGATTCCATATAACTATTATGTATAAAGGCAGTGCTACAGGGACCTTGTTCCCTGTCTATGCATGCTAGTGGCAGGCACGAGCTTAGCTTCCTGCTTAGAGTAGATCACTTCTGAGCGATATAACAAACAATTATTACATAACCACTACCTATCTATTTTTACCACTGCGGGGAATTTGATGGAGCCCCCGAGCACTCCTGAAGGACTGGATCTCCTTCTGGCGATGAAAATGACCATAAATGAACGTGACTACGAGATCTGCCCAGCCTGGAGCATCTGTGTCCTGTAACTGGGAGTTAAAAGATTCAATGGTGCTTGCTATACATAGAGCGAGGCTAACGAACTTTTTCACAGAACCCAATCCAAACCAATCCAATCCACTCAAAACAAATCCTTTTTGTTTTAAATAAACCCATCTATATATAAATACAATGTCTTCTCCCATTGCTGCCACTTCAACCGCCATCTCTGCCAACACCACCACCGGCAACAAACTTGTTCGCCGCTCTTTGCCCAAAGCTGACATCAGCTTCTTTGTTTCCACCACTGCCGGAAACAAATCTCAAGATGCTACTGGCGTCTATAAATATACCAAGACAGGCACCAGTGAGTTTGTCACTCGCAATTCTGATGGCAAGTTCGTGGCTCGCGATTCCCACGAAAAGGAGTTCAACCCGTTTGAATGATCATTTGCTGCAAGCAGCAGCTCAGTGCATGTCATGCGCTCTCCCTTGTCGAACAAACCAGTTCGACGCTCCTCCACCTCCAGCTTGATAAAGCAGGAGGACTGAGTCATTCCCTCGCCCACTTCTTCCAAGAACATGTAGATTCCGGTCTCCCACAAAAAGAGGCCACAACTTAAAAAACAATACCATGTGTCAGGGTCGAACGATTCAAGTGTTGACTCAGAAATGGTCAATCAATCCGAAAGGATAACCAGGCCGTTTTGGCTCAGCGCCGTGAGCGCATTGAAAAAGCTCACAGGCGCAGGGAAGAACAGGAGGAACAAAAGCGCCACCAGATGCAGTGCGAGATCCGTCGCACTTCTCGTGAGGAAGATTACCTCACAGATCTCGCGCACCAAATGGAGGTGCCTCTTGATAAAGTACGCCACTTGGTGAACTTGTTCCGGCCAAACGAACCAGTCATTGAGTTTGGCAATACCTCTTTTGGGCTTCCGCCTAGGATGTCCAAAGAACGCGTGGAGGAATTAGTCACCAACCTTCATGCCAAGGAGCAGCTAGGTGACACACCTTTCCCACGTCTTGGAAACGTGGCAAACTCAACCCCTATTCCAGTTCCTGGACCATCTACCTCATCTTATGCTGCTACAGCAAAAGCTGGCATAAGACAAAATGTGTGTAGCCCTATTCATTTTAAAAGCATACAAGAACTTGACAAACTAGCCCAAAAAGAGTACGTCAGGTCCATCAAATGCTGGGCTCGTGTCAAGGAGGTCAATTGGGAAGCAAAAGAAGAGCTTTTGCTACCAACCACTGGGAATGGGAGGAGTGGAAGGCTATTGCAAAAGCCTTTATAAAGATGGGTACTATGCCCAGTAACATTAGAGTCTGACATAGTCATAGTGATTCGGTTTTGAAAAATAAGACAGAACTTGCTGAAGTAAAAACTGCCATGCTCACGGATAAGGTTGCAGTTGCCTCCAACCAAATGACAGCAACTATCTGCAAACACAAGGAAATCATTGATGATGTCAAAGGTTGTGTTCGAAGGATTTTGAACAACAATGAAGAATTGGAAAATGCACTCAGAGAAGCACAATGCTTCAATGAGATGCACCAAACTCGTCAAAATATGGCTCTGGCTCAACAGCATGAAGAGCATAAGGCAGAAATAGACAATTTAGTGGAGGCTAAATTGAAAGTGGCTAAAGAAGCTGCTGAAAAGAAATGTCAAAAGAAACTCAGACAAAAAGGGAAATGCAATGCCAATAAGGCATCATCTTCATCTTCTCCACAAAATCTTGAAAAATATATGGAGAAAATCAAAAATATGCGACAGAAGAACATCCCTAAGCATCGGGAAAACTTCAAAGCTGAAATATCTGAAGTCTATTTTGACTCTGATGATTCCCATTCGTCATTATCAGGTGACGAATTAGAAACATTTTATACTGCGATAGAAAATAGAGTGCTAGAGGAAGGAGAAATCAAATATGTCAAAGCTGGAAAACGTCCACTTTTCAGACATTCTGATCAAACTCCAGTTTGGGACACCCCTGGACTGTGTTATCTAGCAGTCATTAAAGCACAAGCATTACAGTGCTATGAATGGCCACTCTATCCTACAGTTGAATGGCTCGCATCGATAAGCCATCAACTTCGCAGGAATGTTACATTCAGTCTGGCTCGTGGAACAGGATGTTCTTACCACATAAATAGTGTGAGATCCATGAGTATAATTACTGGATGGGGAACATTGGAACATTACGCTAAACATCCAAAGTTGAAGAATTTCACTGTGGGTGGAGAAAGCGACTCTGATCAGATAATCACACTTTGTGGTAATCAAGATTGGGGAAAATGGTCAATGATGATGAAGGCATACCTCAAATCCAAAGGAAGCTGGAAATATGTCTCCGGTGATGAAACTGTAACAGGTTTCACAGATGAAGAACTAAAGGAATTCAAAAATCCTAAAATCACCGAAGAAAGGCGATTAGTTCTTGCTGCTAAAGATGAAAGAATAGCAGAATGGAATGAGGGAGACGACAAAGCCCTAGGGTACATCACCCTAAAAGTATCTCCATTACTAGGATCATATATCCTAGAAACATCCAAAGATACATGGTGTTATGGACGATGCCTTCTTCGTCGTACTTAGAAACGACGAACAGAGTCTCGGTCTGCTCCCAGTTGTGACGACTGCTGATAGAACGATGAGGATGCTAAGTCTGATGATGATGAAGGCCCTTAGGTCGATGCGTTCAGCGATGAGGAAGAGAAGCGATGATTCAGAGGCTGAGAGGAAGGTAAGATTTGTCTAAGTTGGAACTGAGGTACTACTGTACAAGAGAGGTCTTTATATACATTTGGAGAACAATAGAAACGATGAAAAAGGAAGAAGGCTGTAGCTACCTGAGAAGGAAAGATGAAAGTAACTACTAAATGGAAATAACATCCAAGGCAATGCGTATAGTAATGATGCTGATATAACTAGGATAAGTCCGTCCGCTGAGTAACAAGGATGACAAGGAAGGAAAAGAAACTGTAACATTACCCCCTTTGTATGGGAGAAGTCACCGACTTCTTCTAATTACCCTGCCCCCACATGTTATTGCCATTCTCATCCCCCCATCCGTCTCCATCAGTCTTGTCATGCCAATTGGTGAGGACGTCGAGGTCGGCGATGGCGGCGTCGATTAATTTTTGTGTCGCCCTTAGCGTGTGACGAACATGTTGGATTGCCATGCGATCCTGAGTGGACTCTCGTTCAGGGACAGTGGTGCGCAGGACCTCCAGGGAGATGTGGATGGTGGCGTCCACTTGTTCAATAACTCTGACTGCCGAGTGGTGAACGTCAGAGGTGGTGGCGAGGAGGTTGTGGATGGGGCCGGATGTGGTGGAGACAAAAATGTTGGTGAAATCGGCCATTTGAGAGGAGGAGGTGATGAATGCGGTATGGAGATTTAGAACGGCGGGGATGCGTCGAAGACTGCGGATATCCAGAATGGAGTGGAGTTTTTTTTTCGAGTTTTTATGTGACTTTTATAGAGATTGACCATTTCAACTGTTTCCTTCATCCCTGATTCTATTTTCAAACTCTTCGTCATTCAGCATAATTGATTCATCCATGTCTGGCCAATTGGTTGTGACGCTTCTGCTTAGCTCCTCAATCGTGGGTTCTTCATACGAAACATTCCATATTGGATCATCTGTGGGTCATTGCAGGATTGTTTGAAATAGTTCTTCTGCAAACTGTTCAGCGGATGTAGTTGATATAGGGGATGATGGTATTGTTCCTGGATCAGAAGGCGGTTCCATTTCGTCGTAGTCCTCATGGTTCGGATAGTAGTACTGCCATCCGCTACTCATTCTCCTGATAATGCTTTGGATTCTAGGGTATCCTGGTTCAAATTCGTGACAACTATAGAACAGTGGGTTTGGCGTGCATGGTGGAGGAGGTATCCGACGATCTGTGGCGATTGTGTAACTTGGTGGGAGAATGAAAGGGGTGCACAAAGGGACTACTCATGGTGGGAACATTTCGTAGTATATTGTTCCTAAGTCTTCCCATTGATTGCTGATTTCTTCCATTTCACTGTCGTTGTTATCTCTTCCTGGATCTTCGGTTATCCAAGTGTTATTAACGATGCTATAAGACCTGTTATCGATCCAGTCATTCAACGTCTGAATGGCTTCCATGTTTTGTCTTATTCTTTTGTCACATCGTTCAGGGGTGTAGTAGAGTGGGACGTGTGTGATTTGATTATGGTTATGTCTTGGGTTCAAGGGTAGAGGCCTTCCATGAAATGCTTCAATCATGATGCATCTTATGTTCCTGTCTCTGTAAATGAATGAATGTCGTCCTCGAAAGGGGTGTAAGTGATATGGCTCTAGGATAAAGAATTGTGCGTATTGTGGGAGCTTTCTTGATGCTGAGAATTTGGCATGAATGGGAGCATAGTTCCACGCATATATGCTGTTGAGTTTGAGGTGTCTGCAGTTGCGATATGTGACCATGATAGCTTTCCCTTTCTCCTACAATTGTCTCCTGGCTTTATATCCCAGTAGGACTTCCACAGCATTTCCCAGATTGCGCTCAGGTTCCCACGAGCTGTCATTTGATCCGTAGCCTTTCCATTTGACCAGGTATTGATACCCTGCACCATGTTTTCGGTGTGCGAGGACCACTTCTACCTCATACTCTTCATTTCCATTTATGATATCAGGAGGTGGCATCGTACATGAGCTTCGGTTTGTCTGTAAGGGGATAGTAGGGACGCATGAAACACAGGGTGGATGCGCCATTGCTTTGGCAATTTTAATTTGTACGTCACTGGTCCCATTACTTGTTCAATAGCGAAGGGTCCTTCTCGTTTTGGCACTAGTTTCCTTGACTGGTATGGAATATGTAGATTTCTATTTTCAAGCCAGACCTTGTCGCCTTTTTTGAACCGTATGGATTTGTCCCTTTGTTGTTTTGCCACTAGTTGTCTCACTAATTCGTGTGCTGCTAGCACTTCCTCCCTTGCTTTTTGTAACTGCAGTAGTCATTCTTCTGCTGCAGGTGTACTCATTTTGTGGGAAGCGGTGGGGAGCGCTACAGGATCGGTTCCATACAGTAGCTGAAACGGTGATGCTTTGACGGCATCATGATATCGGTTGTTGTGAGCAAATTCGGCGATTGGGAGTAATCCTTTCCATTTGTGTGGCTCGTTAGTGCAGAACATTCGAAGATAGACCTCTAATTCTTGATTAACTCATTCCGTTTCTCCATCAGTCTGTGGGTGATATGCTGTGCTCATCCTGTGATCGATTCCTAGTACTTTTCTGATTTCTTGGAAGACTTTTGCTGAGAACTGTGGTCCTCTATCTGAAAGGAGCATATCAGGGAGACCAAATCACTTGAAGATCTCAGTAATGTATATGTTTGCTGTTCCCAGAGCGTCGATTGTTTTGTTGCATGGTGTGAAAATTACCCCCTTTGTAAGACCATGGTCCACCGTGACCAAAATGGAGTCGAAACCATCAGAAAGGGGTAGATCGGTGATGAAATCCAGGGTGACTTGTTGAAACGGCCTTGTAGCTCTCGATTGGATCGGTTGATACGCTGGTGTGTTTGGGTGCGTGTTAACCTTCATCTGTTGGCATAATGCGCAACCTTCGATCCATTCCTTTACATGCCTATACATCCCTGGCCACCAATAGTCCCTCTTGAGTAGTTCCAATGTTTTAAAATGTCCCGGGTGTCCTGATGTAATTGCCTCATGTACCTTTTTGATCAGACTTGCACGCAGACCATCATGGTCAGGGACATAGACCTTCCCTTGATAATGAATTAGCCCATTTACATACGTCCAGTCTTGAAGCTGTGATTTGATCAGTGGAGCACGGTGTTTCTCAACTACTTCGATCAGAATTCATCCAAAATCGTCCTTTGACATTGCCTTTTGGAGATCCGTTACCAAGTCTTCTGTGATCAGATTAATGAAGCGTTCAGGGGGTATTTCTTCCGGCTGTTCCTCATTCCCCATATGATCAGGGTGTCTTGACAGCACATCAGCTTAAAACATTCTTGTTCCAGGGACGTGTTCGATGCGTAGGTCAAATTTGGATAAAAACAAAGACCATTGTGCTTGCCTAGGTGTTAATCGTTGTGGTGTGTGGTAGAATGACAGGTTTTTGTGATCACAGTGTATAATCGTCATATGCGGTGATCCATGTAGTAAGTGTCTCCAAGTTGTGAGTCCTTTGATGATTGCTAGCAGTTCCCAATCGTAGATCTGATAATTTTGCTCCGTTGGGGTTAATGCGTGTGAGATAAATCCGCAAGGGTGTAGGGCTCCTGTTTCATCGGCCTGTTTTAACACCGCTCCAATTGCTTTATTAGATGCATCAGTTTGGAGAATGAATGGTTTTGTCACATCTGGCATCAATAGTACTGGCATGGATGTGAACTTTTCTTTTAGCTCATTAAACAATTTCTGTTGTTCTGCGTTCCATGTGAATGGTACATCTTTTCTGGTCAGGTTAGTGAGTGGCCTTGCTAGTGATGCAAAATTTCTGATGAATCGTCGATAGAAGTTTCCAAATCCAAGGAATGATCAAACTTGTTTCACTGTAGAAGGGGCTGGCCAATCGGCTATTCCTGCTAGTTTGATCAGATCCATCTGTATTCACCCTGGTTTGATGATCATGCCAAGGAATTCGACTTCTTGTATGGTGAATTTACATTTTTCGAGTTTCAGAAAGAGATCATTTTCCTGTAATCTCTGGAGGACGCGCTTTGTTCGTTCCTCTAGTTCTTCTTTTGTATTGGCGCAGATTAGAAGGTCGTCCATGTAAATGATGAGCCATCCTTTGTTAATCATGTCCCGAAAGTACTCATTCATCATTGTCTGGAATGTCAATGGTGAATTACAGAGACCAAAGAACATTACTGTTGGTTCATAAAGACCCCTGTTTGTGATGAATGTGGCCTTCCATTCGTCTCCTTCTTTGATCCGAACATTGTTGTATCCCCATCTGAGGTCTAATTTCATAAAATATTGGGTGCCGGATAATTTTGTCATGAGATCGGAAACAAGGGGTAGCGAATAAGCGTTTTTAATTGTCCACTCGTTTGGATATCTGTAATCCTGACAAGGTCTCAAAGCGCCACTTTCCTTTTTTGCAACAAAGAAGAATGGAGAAGCCTGTGGGGATTTCGACGGTCTGATGTATCCTTTTGCGACTTGTTCTGTGATCCACTCATCCAAGGACGATTGTTCCTTCAAGGATAGTGGGTAGATCTTGCTTACTTTTGGAGAGAAACCTTGTTTTAGTTCAATCGCGTGATCCCAGGGTCTAGTGGATGGGAATCACTCCGAGGCTTTCTTTTCAAAGACTTCTTTCCATATACTATATTCTGATGGTAAAGTAGTTGGCGGTTTGTCCTTTTTGAGCTGGTGTTCCAATGATTGGGAAGTCAATGTTTTTACTCTGATCCAGTAATCATCTTCTCCCCATTGTTTCCTATCAAGGGCTATTTGCCAAATTGGTCGATCATCCTCCTCTTTGATTTGCTCTAGCTGAATTGTTTTGTCTTTCCAATTAATCCTTGGATTGTGTTTTTCCAACCAGGGAATCCCCAGGATTAGATGTTGTTCTCCTAGTTTCATAATCAAGAACCAATTGTCGTACATCATTCCTCCTACAGAGTAGTTGATGCGTGTCCTGTGAGTGATTACTCCATTGGTATTAATTGTTCCATCAGCATTTCGCACTCGAAGTGGTTTTCGTAATTTCTCTTTCTGTAGGGTTTTCGTGATTTCTTCATCAATAAAATTTCCATCAGCTCTGCAGTTGATTAATGCAGAGGTTTCTGTTCCTTTCTTCTTTGGTTAATTCGGCTAACATTGCCCTGATCATTTTGATCGAGCCTCCTGTTTCTTCGGTAGATTTTTCTTTGGTGATTGAGCGAATATTCCTGCTCTGGGAGGAGGATCCGGATGAGTTGTTGCTGCGCTTGGGGCAGTTCCAGGAGATGTGTCCCTGTGTTCCACATCTGAAACATTTCCCTGTTCTCCTGTACTCCTCTTTTTGTGCTTTGGTTAATCGTCCAGTGGGCATAGTGTTAACGGTCCAATTAGCTCCTGTTTGATTGCCCCTGTTAGAGTTTCGATTGAAACCGGTTTGTTCTCCTGATCTGGACCCTTTTCCCATAAGTCGCATAGTTTCCCAAGCGAAGTGGAGCTGTTCCGCTTTTGTGTATGCGTCATTCATGGTTTTATAATCCATCTGGTGCTCTAAGACTTTGGTAGCGATGCTGTCTGGGAGTTTTCAAATGAAAGCTTGGAGTTGGGTGGTTAATCCAGTGAGGCCAGTGAGCTCTATCAGGGTGCGGAATTTTCGGATGTATTCAGGAACTGAAACTCCCCTCCCTACACCTAGATTGGCTAGTTTGTTTAGGGCCCTGACTGCGCTATTAATCTCTCCCCAATTGGCGATGAAACGTTCCATGAATGTTTCATGATCATTCCATTGTATTCCCATTGTTTTTCCTTTGTTGGCATTCAATTCGCCTTGGATAATTGTTTTCCAGTTGTCCAGTTCTGGTCCTAAGCATGCTAGTGTGTATCTGACCTTTTTCTCATCTTTGCCCTCATAGTTGTTTTCATTGAGAGCAAAGAAGTCTTCGAGGGAGTCTAAAAATGACTGCGCCTCAGTTCGTTTTCCTGTGAAGACCCTGATGGGCTGTGGTTTGATATCTCCTTTGGTAACCTCCATTGTATCGGTCATTTCTTCCTTCTTTGGTTCTTTGTCTGGTTCGTTCCTTTTTTCTTCGCAGAATTGATACCAGGCTGTAACAGTTTCAGGTGATGCTGCAAAAAATGCTGCTCCTAGACTGAGTTTGTGGTATGGTGCGAATTCTGTCCACCAGGAAAGTTCTGGTTTGGTGATAGGTTTTTCGAGGAGGAGATTCTTAACGCTGTTTTCTTGGTTATACCACTCAACCCAGAGTTTTCTTGGTAATTCGTTGTCTGGGTCTCCTTCTTGATAATCTCCTGTAAAATAGCTTTCGTCGATAGGGATATTCTTCTTTGCTCCTCTCCAACACCACTGGTTACTGAGTGTGGAAAAGAAGACTTCGGTTCTTTCGAGATAAAACTCTCCGTCGAAAACGACTGCTCCATTAGGAGGCCTTTCTTTAAAGTTCTTAGGATCAATGATGTCTTGCTAGTGACGATGCACTGAGCGGTTCCTTGAGTTCCAACTTATGTTATGGACGATGCCTTCTTCGTCGTACTTAGAAATGACGAACAGAGTCTCGGTCTGCTCCCAGTTGTGACGACTGCTGATAGAACGATGAGGACACTAAGTCTGATGACGACGAAGGCCCTTAGGTCGATGCGTTCAGTGACGAGGAAGAGAAGTGATGATTCAGAGGCTGAGAGGAAGGTAAGATTCGTCTAAGTTGGAACTGAGGTACTACTGTACAAGAGAGGTCTTTATATACGTTTGGAGAACAATAGAAACGATGAAAAAGGAAGAAGGCTGTAGCTACCTGAGAAGGAAAGATGAAAGTAACTACTAAATGGAAATAACATCCAAGGCAATGTGTATAGTAATGATGCTGATATAACTAGGATAAGTCTGTCCACTGAGTAACAAGGATGACAAGGAAGGAAAAGAAACTGTGACACATGGGATGGGCTTAAAACAGCATTTGGAACGCCAGGAGTTCAAGCCATACTAAATTGGTTTGATACAGCCATTACATGGAAATTTCCTACAAACAAACCACCGTCTGAGTCCATACATGAATTATTGGACATTTTTGGGAAAATGGCTACAAATGGAAAAAAACTTGATAGCGACATACAAATAATGATCACATTTAAAGCTCTCCCAAGCTCCTGGGACAATGTTTGTCCTGTATTTGCTTCCAAAGTAACATGGGGTACGACCACATTGGCCAATGTGATTCCTTGGATAGAAGAAGAATGGCAGGCTCATCATGGAAAAAGCCACCACACAGCCAACTTTGTATCAAGGGGGAGTAATTATGGCAACAAACAAAAGAAACAGTTTAAACCTTATCAAGGGAATAAACAGTTTCAACACAAACCAAAGGTTAACTTGCCAAAACTTACTCAAACTTTTGATAATCAAAATCGAAAGTCTCACCCTGAACAACAAAGGGGACCTAACTTCAAGCAGAACAAAATTAACCGCATCAATAAAGCCAAAAAGCAGGCATTACTGGCTAAAGTTGAGAATGAAGGGTCCAGTGGCCTTTCTAACAAGGAAAAAGCGAGCTTGAAAAAGTTTGCTGATATGGCTATAACGGATGGGATGGATGTTGATGTTACACCCACATCTTCACGGTTAATTGATAGAATTAACCCAGAGACCAAGAAATTGGCAGATCGGATTTCCACTCATAAAGGGAAAAGCCGAGAATATTTCGATAAAAACTTCGGAAAATCAACCTTTTTGGGTAACATGCCTAAAGAAAGGATTGATGATGATGTTGAAATTGTTCAAAATGAAGATGATGTGGTGGAAATCGAGAAACCTCGATATACATCAGTACAACCAATGTTTTCCAGGGAATGCATAGATGCATTACTGGATTACGAACCAGAGGATAGTCTGGCAACAGGCTATAGGGGTGATCAAGATTGGACCAGGTATGGTTTTCTCACTATTAAAGATAAAATCGCTTATCATAAATTAGTGATGACATCTTGGAAGACTATGGCTACGATGATGGTCGAATGTAGTCATGGTACGTTTTCTTCTCAAAGCAGATACCAAAGTAGCATACAATGTGCCGCTAATGTAATAAAATCTGCTTTATATTTTAAAAGTGAGAAATCCAATGAATACTGGATGATTGATTCTGGAGCATCAGTTCATATCACTAATGAAAAGAGTGATTTTTCTGAATATCATCCTTATTCTACACCTGAATTGGTTACTACTGCTAATAAAAATAATAAAGCAAGTATATCCGGTGAAGGTATAGTATTCTTCAAATTTGAAGATATACTTGGTCACCAAAATCTCGTAAAGTTACAAGTTTATTATATGCCGATGGCTTCACATAAACTTATTTCATCTGGTCAATTAAAAATAAATGGTTACACAGAGACATCTAATAGGGATTACATGATATTTTCGCTAAAAGGAAAGAAAATGATTATTGCTGAACCTATGAGGATTAATGATCTGATCCATTGGGTTAAAGTGATAATTGTTAAACCAAAAATTAATGTACTGGAACCATCCGTTAATATGGTGGACTTCCATACCTGGCACAGACGTATGGCTCATGCTAACAAAAATGTGATAAAGCAAATGAGCAAACATACGGAAGGTTTTGATGAGAAAATAACAATTCCATCACAATTACCTATCTGTCCTGGTTGCACACAAGCTAAAATGCATAACGTACCGTTTCCAGCTTCTGAGAAACGTGCGAAGCAACCATTAGAGTTGCTACATGCTGATCTATTTGAATTACCCCAAGAATCTTATCACCGGAAAAAATGGTGTTTGATGATTCTTGATGACTTTTCTTCTTATGCCTTTATGGCTTTACTACGCTCGAAATCAGAAATGCTACAACATGTGAAAGACTTGGTCACACTTGTTGAAAACCAAACACAGTTCAAAGTAAAGCGTTTTTGTTCTGATTGAGGGGGAGAATTTAAGTCAGCTGAATTCGATCAATATCTCAAACAGAGAGGCATAATACGTGAACAAAGTGCACCATATATACACCAGCAAAATGGTCATGCAGAACGATTAAACAATACAATATTGGAAAAGGCAGAAAGTATGCGCTTACATGCAGAATGTCCCAAACTATGGTGGGAATTTGCAATGGAAACAGCCATACATATCTATAATCGCACACCATCAAGAAGGACAGACTGGCAAATGCCATATGAAAATCTGTACAAAAAGAAACCAGATGTACATTACTTCAAAACATTTGGATGTCTTGCATGGGTATTTATACCAAAAGAAATCAGAACAAATAAGCTAGCACCAAAAGCCATACCTATGACCTTTATTGGTTATGAACCAGGCTCAAAAGCTTATAGATTCATGCGAAAAGACAATTCAATGTTTATTGGTGTTCAATCAGTATTTGACAAACAAATATTTCCTAGAGCGAGGCAAGAAAGCCAAAACAGAGAAAGTTTATATCCTAGTCCACCAGGTAGTGAAACATGGGAGGACAATGATAATGGACATGAAACTAATTCCAATTCCCACATATCTCACAGATATGAAAGTGATGATAGTGATACTCCCAAAAGACCAGAATATGGCAATTATTATAAAAATCATGATACTACACATGATGGAAGATGCAGTCCATCTCATGATAAAAATAATAAAGATTCAGGGCTTGACTATGTGGATGAATCACAGGAGCATAATTATAAGCCTGTTGATAATTCTGATGTTCGAGGATCAAGTGAAAGCAGATCTGTTGAGAATCCCGGAGTACGACCTGGGACAAAACATGCAGAACCACCCAATGTCAAACAAACAAGGAAGGCAAATAAAGTAGCAGGACGTGCAAAACAAAAGCAACCTGCACAGCCCATTCCACTTGTTGATCTTTGCAGAGGTACCAGACCTAGAAAACCAGTTTATCGAGAAGGAAATATTTACGGAAGTAAAACACCTCTCGAAATTGAAAAACAACTGGAAAGAAATCTGTTTATTCCTTCTAAAGTGACAGAGGAAAAAGAGAAAGAAATCTCTGAAACGGAAACAGATACCTTTGAAGAAGCACAAGATGAATTAAATCCAGAGATTGAAAACAATCTTGATATAGAACTCTTGTTAAAGCAATTTGAAAAAGAAAAAGGCACAAAATTTGTGAATTACCTTTTATCAAAAGCTATAAAACAAGAGAATTTCACTTTACCAGTACATTACAAAGATGTTAACAAAATCAAAACATCTAATCCAACTGAATATAATGGTTGGATCACTGCAATGAAAGATGAAATTAAAGCCCTTGAAGACCGTGATGTATGGGAATTAGTAAACTGTCCAAAGAACCGTAAACCTGTAAAGTGTAGATGGGTTTATGCAGTAAAAAGTGATGGTCGAAAACGTGCTCGACTAGTTGCTAAAGGATTTTCACAAATACCTGGAATT
>MIPV01001938.1:6859-19183 GCA_001983365.1 Amanita bisporigera | reverse complement strand
CAGGGGAAGATGGATGCTGAGCAGTATTGTGAGATTTTGGAGGAGGGAGTGGAAGAGAGCTTTGAAGAGTTGGAGATGGCTGAGGATGAGCACTACTTCCAGCAAGACAATGATCCAAAGCACAGCTCCAGAAAGGCAGACCAGTGGTTTTCTGACCACAACATCATTCCCCTGAAGTGGCCTGCACAATCCCCTGACCTCAATCCCATTGAACACCTCTGGCAACATCTCAAGACCAAACTTCAACAATATGACACACCACCCAAAGGAGTGCATGAGTTGTGGGAGAGGGCTGCAAAGGAGTGGACTGAAATACCACCAGAGACATGCAAAAACCTAATAGAAAGCATGCCTAGAAGGATACAGGCAGTTTTAAAGGCAAAGGGGGGTCATACAAAGTATTAGATTGTAAAACAATAGAGGGTCAAAAAACTGCCCCAATGATTGATTATCTTGTTTGATTTATCACATGATGGGTTTTCATTAGATTCACAAGATTTTTGAATTGGTGAGTAGCCAAAATGTTGTAGTATATTATGTGACTTTTTCAGATTTCTTGCTTATGTCATTATTTCACACCATGCCAATCTTTACGAAACAAGCAAACATTGGGGCAGTTTTTTGACCCACTGTAGATAAAGACAAGGAACCAAAGAAAGAACAAGAAGAACCTAAGAAAGAAATGTCCAACACAGTGGAAACCACCAAAGGAGACATCAAACCGCAGCCTATCAGGGTCTTTACAGGGAAACGAACAGAGGCACAGTCATTTTTAGACTCCCTTGAAGATTTCTTCGCCCTCAATGAAAATAACTACAAAGGCAAGGACAAGAAAAAGGTCAGGTACATGCTAGCATGTCTAGGACCAGAACTAGACAATTGGAAGACGATTGTTTGAGGCAAACTAAATGCCAACAAAGGAAAAGCAGAAGGAATACAATGGAATAACTATGAATCATTCCATCAGTGTTTCATCGCAGACTGGGGAGAAGTCAACAGCGCAGTCAGGGCCCTAAATGAACTAGCCAATTTAAGTGTAGGAGGAGGAGTTTCAGTCCCTGAATACATCCGAAAATTCTGCACCTTGATCGAACTCACTGGCCTTACTGGATTAACTGCTCAACTCCAGGCCTTCATTTGAAAACTCCCAGACAGCATCGCTACCAAAGTCCTAGAGCATCAGATGGATTACAAAACCATGAACGATGCTTATATGAAGGCAGAGCAGCTCCACTTCGCATGGGAAACTATGAGGCTCATGGGAAAAGGATCCAGATCAGGAGATTGATCTAGTTTCAATCAAAACTCTAACAGGGGCAGTCAATCAGGATCTAATTGGACTGTCAATGCAATGCCTACTGGATGATTAACCGAAGCACAGAAAGAAGAATATAGGAAAGCAGGGAAATGCTTCAGATGTGGCATACAGGGACACATTTCATGGAACTGCCCTAAGCACAACAATAACTCATCTGGATCCTCCTCCCAGGGCAGAAATATTCACTCAATCACCAAGGAAAAATCCACCAAGGAACAAGGAGGCTCAATCAAAATGATCAGAGCAATGTTGACCAAGTTAACTGAAGAAGAAAGGAACACCTTCCTAAACGAACTTGAAACAGAGGGTTTTTAATCAGGAAGCATCAGGCAGCAGTTGACACTTCCTCCAATGGACTAGAACAATTAGCACTTGATTCTGTAATTGTACAATCAAACAATATCAGAAGAATCTCAATCCCTGTTCAATCATCTGATCTACCTGCTGAAACCTCTGCATTAATTGATTGTGGAGCTGATGGAAATTTTATTGATGAAAATCACAAAGAATCTACAAAAGGAAAAATTATGAAAACTGCTTCAGTACAAAACGCTGATGGAACAATCAATACCAATGGAGTAATCACTCACAGGACACACATCAATTATTCCATAGGAGGGACATTATATGACAATTGGTTCCTAATCACAAAGCTAGGAGAACAATGTCTAATTCTGGGAATTCCCTGGCTAGAAAGGCATAATCCAATGATTAATTGGAAAAGTAAAACAGTTCAATTAGAACGAATTGAAGAAGAAGACAACTGGTCAATTTGGCAAATGGCACTTGACAGTAAACAATGGGGAGAAGACAATTATTGGATCAGAGTAAAAATGTCAACTTCCCAATCACTGGAGCACCAGCTCAAAAGGGACAAACTGCCAACTACCCTGCCACCAGAGTACAATGAATGGAAGGAAGTCTTCGAAAAGAAAGCCTTGGAGCAATTCCCATCAACAAGACCCTGGGACCATGCAATTGAGCTGAGACAAGGATTCTCTCCCAAAGTAAGCAAGATCTACCCACTATCCCTGAAGGAACAATCGTCCCTGGATGAATGGGTGATGGAACAAGTCGCAAAAGGATACATTAGACTGTCAAGGTCCCCACAGGCCTCTCCATTCTTCTTTGTTGCAAAAAAGGAAAGTGGCACTTTAAGACCTTTTCAGGATTACAGATATCTAAATGAGTGGACGATCAAGAATGCTTATCCACTACCCCTCATCTCTGATCTGATGACAAAATTATCCGGCATCCAATATTTTACGAAACTAGACCTCAGATGGGGATACAACAATGTCCAGATCAAGGAGGGAGATGAGTGGAAGGCTGCATTCATCACAAACAGGGGCCTTTATGAACCAACAGTAATGTTCTTCAGACTCTGCAATTCACCATCGACCTTCCAAACAATGATGAACAAGTATTTTCAAGACACGATTAATGAAGGATGGCTCATTATCTATATGGATGATCTTCTAATCTGCACCAACACAAAAGAAGAGTTAGAAGCACGAATGAAACATGTTCTTCTAAGGCTACAGGAGAATGATCTCTTCCTGAAACTCGAAAAATGCAAATTTGCCATACAAGAAGTCAAGTTCCTTGGTATGATCATCAAACCAGGACGGATACAGATGGATCCAATCAAATTGGCAGGAATAGCCAATTGGCCAGCCCCTTCTACAGTCAAACAGGTCCAATCATTCCTTGGATTTGGAAATTTCTACCAGCAATTCATCGGAAACTTCGCATCATTGGCAAGACCACTGACCAACCTAACCAGAAAAGACACACCATTCATATGGGGCACAGAACAGCAGAGATTGTTTAATGAACTGAAGGAGAAATTCGCATCTATGCCAGTACTATTAATGCCAGATGTAACGAAACCATTCATCCTCCAAACTGATGCATCTAACAAAGCGATTGGAGCAGTGTTGAAGCAGGCAGATGAAACAGGAGCCCTACATCCTTGCGGATTTATCTTACATGCACTAACACCAACGGAGCAAAACTACCAGATCTACGATCGAGAACTACTAGCGATCATCAAGGGACTCGCAACCTGGAGACATCTATTACATGGATCACCACATACAACAATAGTGCATTGCAATCACAAAAACCTGTCATTTTACCGCACACCACAATGGTTGACACCTAGGCAAGCATGATGGTCACCGTTTTTATCAGAATTTGACCTACACATTGAGCATGTCCCTGGAACAAAAATGTTTGAGGCTGATGCACTGTTGAGGCGCCCAGACCATATGGGGAATGAAGAACAGATGGAAAACACAATAGTTTTGCCTCCTGAACAATTCATCAACTTAATCACAGAAGACTTGGTAACAGATCTCTGAAAGGCAATGTCAAAAGATGATTTTGGATGGGTCCTGATTGAGGTAGTTGAAAAACACCATGCTCCACTGATTTAATCACAGCTTCAGGACTGGACATATGTAAATGGGATAATTCATTATCAAGGGAAGGTCTATGTCCCTGACCATGATGGGTTATGTGCAAATTTGATCAAGAAAGTACACAAGGCAATTACATTGGGACATCCTGGATGCTTTAAAATGCTAGAACTACTCAAAAGAGATTACTGGTGGCCAGGAATGTACAGGCATGTAAAGGAATGGACTGAAGGTTGCACATTGTGTCAACAGATGAAGACTAGATAAGCGTCGGCATTGCCAGCCATGACCTTGCTTGTGTTTGAAAGAGAGTTCTGATTCGAGCGCAATTAGTTATGATTCCATGAGCAGCTATTAAGTACAATTTGGTCACACATTGCCTTCATGTTAGTTGAAATGAGAAATTATAATATCAGACCCTCTTTTTCCCTTTCTTTTTCTCGCTAAGGCTTTCTTCAACTTTCGGCAGAGTAAGTTGGAGAGCGTCTCTGGTTCTTGTTCTTTTCGATTTTCTCTTCAGTGACTTGTTTGTCAAGTTCCATTTTTATATTGCTGGTAGATGCTTGTGATGAGCATGCAACGGATGTGAACGAGGATGAAGTTGTCAGGAATGAGGATGAAGCTGTCGGGGCTGTGTGGTCAATAAAATGTTGAAGCAGTACTTTATGGAAAGAATGTACGTCTGCTGGTACGTTCCAAATTTTCTTTTTTTCGAGGAAGAAAAGGCTGTAGATGGTGCAGTCGTGGCTGCTCGGGCAGCCATTTCAGGCCCAAGATTGAATGTAATGGATATGAGGTCCATTTGGAGAACACCCAGATCTGTGACAGATCTGCATGTTCCTTCAAATTCAACACAGGAACGAATTGCAGGACAAGGTGTTTTGTTCCAACGTGGACTATTGCCGTCATATAAATAGCTGTGAAGGTTTGTTTAGAACTTAGTAGTGTTGAGTGAAAAAGCGTACCAGACTGAGCTGGCCATGTATTGATCTTTCACGTAGTCAGAGACGTTGATGTTAACATAAGTTGACATCTCCGCAGGGGATATTGTGTCTGTTCCGACTACATGTCCTATGCCTATTAAATATGGGAACGGCAAGTCTGGTACCGTTATTGAATACACATGAACGGAGTGCAATTGTTGAGAAACTGATGAGAAGTAAAGAAATTGCTATGCCATTTGATGTCAATGCTGTCAGGCCCATAAAAAGAAAAGGTGTAATGCACAGGCATTGACCAACCTGATATATCTCCAATACATTGAGTTTTACACTTGCAATAGCATGGCACATTTTGTAACACAGACCAGTGTTCGTTCATTGCAATAAGTTAGACAGGGATAGAATGAGCAGACGTAATGTGATGTTATGACATTCATCACGCACGCTAAGGAATTATTGTCAATTAATAGGATAGTTGCGCTCGCATCCTTCGTCGTCTGTGGCATTACTCAATTTGGAAGAACTGTCTTTGAGCAATCGCTGTCTGATGATATTGATGGTTTGAACCGAAACATACTCATCCAGGTCAGAATCGTTAAAATGTGCACATGCGTAAAACTGCAAAACGATGGAACCACTTATGATTCCGCCTGTCATGCAGCATCTCGAGGGGAAAGCGGACGTGGAAAGAAGATCCATGAGTTGAATGGTTAGAGTCAAAATGGGATATACGTGATGTAATGAATAGCGAATAATTCTTGACAAAGAAACATCAAACATTGGTGACCAACGTAGTTCCTGACTGACTTAAAATGGAAAGAGTGATGCGTGTCTGTCACGAAAGAGCGATGAAGTCAGCCGATGGTACATGTCAAGTCACCTGATAAGGACGATAAGACGGGCTGAAGTGGAGCAATACTGATAAGATAAGGTACGGTTCCCACGATTAAGGGGGTGGAGAGACCTTGCAAGCAAGGTAATTAACACACACCTGAACACCCCAGTGTATCAACTGATTCAATCAAAAGCCACCAGACTGTTCCAACAAGTCACCCTAGATTTCATCACCAATCTACCCCTTTCTGATGGTTTTGACTCAATTTTGGTCACAGTGGACCATGGTCTTATGAAGGGGGTAGTTTTCACACCATGCAACAAAACAATTGACGCTTTGGGAACAGCAAACATATACATTACTGAGGTCTTCAAACGATTTGGCCTCCCTGACACACTTATTTCGGATAGAGGACTGCAGTTTTCAGCAAAAGTCTTCCAAGAGATCAGAAAAGCACTAGGAATTGATCACAGGATGAGCACAGCATATCACCTGCAGACTGATGGAGAGACAGAATGAACAAGTCAACCAGGAATTAGAAGTCTATCTTTGAATGTTCTGCACTAATGAACCACACAAATGGAAAGGACTACTCCCAATAGCAGAATTCACACACAATAATGGGCATCATGATGCTGTCAAAGCATCGCCATTTCAACTAATGTATGGAACTGACCCTGTGGCGCTCCCCACTGCCGCCCACAAAATGAACACACCTGCAGCAGAAGAACGACTACTACAGTTACAAAAAGCAAGGGAAGAAGTGCTAGCAGCACACAAATTAGCTAGACAACTGGTGGCACAATGACAAAGGGACAAATCCATACAGTTCGAAAGAGGTGACAAGGTCTGGCTCAAAAATAGAAATCTACACATTCCATATCAGTCAAGGAAACTAGCACCTAAATGAGAAGGACCCTTCATTATTGAACAGGTAATAGGACCAGTGACGTACAAATTGAAATTACCAAAGCAATGGCGCATTCACCCTGTGTTTCATGCATCCCTGTTGTCCCCTTACAAACAAACTGAAGCTCACGGCCCAAATTACACGACGCCACCCCCTGATCTCATAAACGGAAATGAAGAATACAAGGTAGAAGCAATTCTCACACATTGAAAATGCGATGCAGGATATCAATATCTGGTTAAATGGAAAGGCTATGGATCAAATGACAATTCATGGGAACCTGAGCACAATCTGGGTAATGCTGCGGAAGTCCTACAAAAGTATAAAAACAGGAGACAATTGTAAAGAGAAGAAAACAATCATGGTCACATACCGCAACCGCAGACATCTTAAACTCAACAGTGTATATGCACGGAACTATGCTCCCACCCATGCTAAATTCTCAGCATCAAGAAAACTCCCACAATACATACAATCTTTTATTCTCGAACCATATCACCTTCACCCCTATCGAGGATGGTATTCATATCGTCACAAAGCAGGAGAAATAGTGTGCATCACTGTTGAAGTGTCTCGTGGGAGACCCTTACCCTTGAACCCAAGGCACAATCACAATCAAATCACACACGACCCATCCTACTATACACCTGAACAAAGCAATGAGAGGATGAGACAAAATAAAGAGGCCATCCAAACATTAGATGATTGGATTGATAATAGGCTATATGATATCATCAAGAACACATGGGAAACTGAAGAGATAACAGTGACAACGAAACAGAGGAGATTGACGACCAATGGGAGGACCTAGGAAGGACATATTATGACATGTTCCCATTGTGAGTAACCCCTTTGACCACCCCTTTCGTTCTCCCACCAAGCTACCCAATCGCCACAGACCACTGAATACCTCCTCCACCATGCACCCCAAATCCACCATTTTACAACTGACATGAATTTGAACCAGGATACCCCAGAATCCAAAACATCATCAGGATGACAAATAATGGATGGCAATACTACTACCCAAACTATGAGGACTATGACAGAATAGAGTCACCTTCAGATTCAGGAACAACACCGGCATCCCCTACATTGACTACATCAGCTGAGCAATTTGTGGAAGAATTGTTTCAAGTGATCCTGCAAAGACCTGCAGACGATCCAATATGGGACATTTTGTACAAGGAACCCACAATCAAGGAACTAGCCCGAAATGTTACAAGCAGTTGGCCAGATATAGATGAAATGGTCACATGGGACGATGAGGAGTTTGCAAACAACTCAGGGAATGAAGGAAATGGTGGAAACAGTTGATCCCTATAAAAGAAACTGTATGAGGATTGAAGGATCCCAATCCATTCTGGATATTCACAGTCTTCAACACACCACCGCTTTCTCCAATCTTTGACAAATCTTCATCGCCTCCTCCCTCGCAATGTCTGACTTCACCGCCAATGTTTTTGTCACCACCACCTCTGGCCCCATTCAGAACCTGTCAGCCATCACATCCAACGTTCACCACTCTGCAGTTAGAGTCCTGATGGAGGCTGATGCCGCCATCCACATGTCCCTGGAAGTCCCACGTTCCACCCTCTCCGACTGGGAATCCACCCAGGATTGTGCAGCAATCCAACATCTTCAATGCATGCTGAGGGCAACACAAAAACTCCTCGACACTGCCATAGCTGACCTCGACGTCCTCACCAATTGGCATGACAAGACAGATGGCAATGGATGGGGAGAGGACAACAGTAACAATGGTTGGGGGCAGGGGCATTAGAAGAAGTCAGTGACTTCTCCCATACAAAGGGGGTAATGTTACAGTTTCTTTTTCTTCTTGTCATTGTTATTACTCAGTGGATGGGCATATCCTAGTTACATCATCACCATTACCATATGCACTGCCTCGGACGTTATTTCCATTCAGTAGCTTCTTTCACTTTTCCTTCTCAGATAGCTACAGCCTCTTTTCCTTTTCTGACATTCTTATTGTCTCCCAAACGTATTTAAAGGCTCCTCATGTACAGTAGAACTCCAGTTCCAACTTAGACAAGTTTTACCTTCCTCTCAGCCTCTGAATCATTGCCTCTCTTCCTCATCACTGAACGCATCAACCAAAGGGCCTTTGTCATCATCAGACTTAGTGTGCTTGTCCTTATACTGATTTTTGTCACGACTGGGAGCAGACCGAGACTCTGTTTGTCATTTCTAAGTATGATGAAGAAGGCATCATCTGTAACACTTAATGACTCTCACATTCAATGCATTCATGTTGGAATTCTGCATGAAATTCTTAGATGCAGATTGGGATGCAAAGTTGCATTGAGGAATCCTCAATACACCATTGATGAACCCATCTGAATTTTATGCTTGGGCTAATAAAAATGTGGAATGAAATTTGTGGCTGACTGCTGGCAACAAAGGATACTCTGACAAAGAGTTAATTAAAATATTGGAATCAAGATCACACTCTGAATTAGAATGTTGTCTCTGTCTCACAGCCTTGGCCAATGTGGCAATTAACAGAGAAGAAACTTACAAATGGATATTGTGTTGAAGCAAAGAAACAATGATGCAGCAGGAGTGCAGAGGCTAAGTAAGTAGAACTTACTGATAGCTGTGACTAGAGGCTTCAGGAGCTGTGGCTCAACTGACAGATGCAAGAGAAGAGGATGTAGATTGAGATGAGTACACTACTGTATCTATACATGTGGCTTATCTGCTATCTACTAGGGTCTAGGGTATGATGTCAGTGTTGAGTGAGCAATGACATCAGTATGATATCATTTATGATGCTTGTATGAGGTCATAGATAAGAACACTATTGTTCTTCTATATCCATATGTACATATTGAGGTACAGGCATAAGGATGTTCCTTATGTCCTAGGAGATCTATGGAGATCCTAGGAGTTAACCAATATGGATAGATGAACCCTGCATTTAGTTATATTGTATCAATATGACTTTATTAGGATACATTAAAGAGATTCAGAGATGCTGATCTAATCTGCTACTTCAGATTTCAACACTCCCCCTCATCGAGGAATCTCAATGCCAATTTGATCTCTTAGTTCCTTAAACTTGACCCATGTCAAATTTTTGGTAAGAATATCAGCCAACTGTTCATCTGTGGGAACATGTTTTACTGTAACATCTAACATAATGATATCTGATGTCAATATGTTTAGATTGTTTTTCTTGTGCTGGATTTTTAGCTAAGAATATAGCTCCTTTGTTGTCAACCGTAAGGTCAACTGGTCCAATATTATATCCTGTCCATTCATTCAGGTATCTGTAATCTTGACAAGGTCTTAGAGCGCCACTTTCCTTTTTCACAACAAAGAAGAATGGAGAGGCCTGTGGGGATTTTGACAGTCTAATGTATCCTTTTGCAACTTGTTCCATGATCCATTCGTTCAGGGATAGTGGGTAGATCTTGCTTATTTTGGGAGAGAACCCTTGTTTCAGTTCAATCGCATGGTCCCAGGGTCTAGTTGATGGGAATCGTTCTGAGGCTTTCTTTTCGAAGACTTCCTTCCATTCATTGTACTCTGATGGTAGGGTAGTTGGCAGTTCATCCTTTTTGAGCTGATGCTCCAGAGATTGGGAGGTTGACATTTTTACTCTGATCCAATAGTTGTCTTCCCCCCATTGTTTACTATCAAGTGCCATTTGCCAAATTGGTTGGTTATCTTCTTCAATTTGTTCTAGTTGAACTGTTTTACTTTTCCAATCAATCATTGGATTATGCTTTTCTAAACCAGGGGATTCCCAGAATTAGATGCTGTTCTCCTAGTTTTGTGATTAGGAACCAATTGTCATATACTGTTCCCCCTATGGAATAATTGATGCGTGTTCTGTGAGTGATTACTCCATTGGTATTAATTGTTCCATCAGTGTTTCGTACTCAAAGCAGTTTTCATAATTTTTCTTTCTGTAGGTTCTTCATGATTTCTCCATCAATAAAATTTCCATCAGCTCTGCAGTCGATTAATGCAGAGGTTTTAGCAGGTAGATTGGATGATTGAACAGGGATTGAGATTCTTCTGACATTGTTTGATTGTACAATTACAGAACCAAGTGCTAATTGTTCTAGTCCATTGGAGGAAGTGTCAACTGCTGCCTGATGCTTCCTTATTAAAAACCATCTGTTTTGAGTTTGTTTAGGAAGGTGTTCCTTTCTTCTTTGGTTAATTTGGTTAACATTGCCCTGATCACTTTGATTGAGCCTCCTTGTTCCTCAGTGGATCTTTCCTCAGTGATTGAGCAAATATTTTTACCCTGGGAGGAGGATCTGGATGAGTTATTGTTGCGCTTAGGGCAGTTCCATGAAATGTGCCCCTGTATGCCGCATCTGAAGCATTTCCCTGCTTTCCTATATTCTTCTTTCTGTACTTCAGTTAATCATCCAGTAGGCATCGCATTGACGGTCTGATTAGATCCTGATTGGTTGCCCCTGTTAGAGTTTCGATTGAAACTAGATCAATCTCCCAATCTGGATCCTTTTACCATGAGCCTCATGGTCTCCCATGCAAAGTGAAGCTGCTCTGCCTTGGTGTAAGCATCGTTTGTGGTTTTGTAGTCCATCTGATGCTCCAGAACTTTGGTAGTGATGCTGTCTGGGAGTTTTCAAATGAAGGCTTGGAGTTGGGTGGTTAATCCAGTAAGTCCAGTGAGCTCAATTAGGGTATGGAATTTTCGGATGTATTCAGGGACTGAAACTCCTCCCCCTACACTTAAATTGGCTAGTTTGTTCAGAGCCCTGACTGCGCTGTTGATTTCTCCCCAATCTGTGATGAAGCGCTGCTGGAAAGATTCATGATTGTCCCATCACAATCCTTCCCTTTTTCCCTTGTTAGTGTTCAACTCATCAGATAATCATTTTCCAGTTGTCTAGTTCTGGTCCTAAGCATGCCAATGTGTACCTAGTCTTTTTCTCATCTTTGTCCTTATAGTTGTTTGAGTTAAGGGCAAAGAAATTGTCAAGGGAATCCAAGAATGATTGGGCTTCAGTTCGCTTTCCTGTAAAAACCCTGATTGGCTGCAGTTTGATATCTCCTTTGGTGGTTTATGTTGTGTCAGTCATTTCTTTCTTTGGTTCTTTGTCTTTGTCTTGTTCTTTCCTCCTTTCTTTGCAGAATTGGTAGAGGTCTTTACACTCAGCCACCTATTCTGCATGGAATCCTAGGACTCCACTAGGAATATTCCGAGCTGAACATTTTCCACTAGGAATGACTTTCTCCACCCAAAATTAGGGAGACAGTCCTGGTGGACTCCCAGTAGGTTCCCAGTCCATTCCCAGTCCAATGATAGGAATGGAAGCACCATTCCTAGGATTCCTACCCACTCGGACTGGGTAGGACTGGGAATTGTCACTAGCATGACATCATTATCACTGTTGTGTCACATTAGCATAATCAAACACATAACATGTCAGCACTTGAACCCCATAGAATATCTCCTAGACAGATTCACACACTATATTCTATTTTCCCACACTCAACTCAACTTCCTCCATGTGTTCCCACACTAATCTTCCCACACTTTTGAACATTTCAGCACTTTACATCAGAATCTCCTGCATGTCCCTCAAAATAATTTTCTGTACATACACCAAGACTTTCACACAGTTATATGAACTTCCTGGATGTTTTCCCACACTGTGCTAATTTTCCCATGGTCCAATCAATTTCCTATATATGTTTAGTAATCTACTTAAGTAGAATCATCCCCATATACCTTCCTGCCAACATTCCCACACTATATATTATTTCCCACACTCAACTCAACCCCCTCCATGTATTCCCACACTAATTTTTCCACACTTTTGAACATTTCAGCACTTTACCTCAGACTCTCCTGCATTTCCCTCAAAATAACTTTCTGTACATAT
>MIPV01001929.1:0-36151 GCA_001983365.1 Amanita bisporigera | reverse complement strand
CCGGCATCATAGAGAGGATTCCACTAATCAACGTTATCCCCCATCAAATGAATCTACATTACATACAATTCAACAGCAACAACAGCAACAGCCGCAGCAACAAGGACAAGGACAACAACAGCCGCATCCTCCTTCCCAACGACCTCAGGGTGACTCACCGCCACCTCAACAGCTTATCCATAATTACAGGCCACCACGTGCGCCGCATGCCTCTGCGTCTGCCCCACTAGTGACGGAGAATCACGTCGGCGCCATGCCGGCAGCATGCCACGTGCAGACCATTCAGACCCACGTATTTGCGCCCGTTGTCACCGGAGCTCCGCAGAAAAAGAATAAATTTTCCGCTAGTGGAGCGAGTGTCGGTAATCTCGCGGCTGGCACAGGTCAGTTTTCGCCGATATAGCTGACGTTTGTTCGCTCGGTGTTTATTTTTGGATTGTTTAGGATCGACTGATGCGCCGCCTCCTACGCCTCAGCATGTGTATCCTCCGGTGAACCAGCAGGGGCAGCGGATATGCCGTCAGTGCGGCATGCCGGGACGTTACAAGGAGGGCAAGTGCGTGGAGAAGTGGGGTCCTGGGCCAATGGGTCCAGGAACCGTGTGTGATCGGTGCGTGTGCTTATTTACGTTTTTTTAGGGGGTGGCTAAATAAGGTTTTCTCGTTTTGTACGCTAGTTGCCGCAAGAAAATGAAACGAGTTGAGCGGAGAGGGAATTTGGAATCGCAGCAGCTTTCTGCGACGAATTCCTTGAGTAATATTGGTGCGCTTCAGCATCAGCAACATCAGCAGCAGCAGCAGCATCAGACACATCAGCAGAGTCAGCAGGGTCAACACCAGCCAAGCCAGCATCAGTCTCAGCAGCCTCATGCGGCGCCGCCGCCACCGCAACAGCAGCCGCAACAGCCGCAGCAAACACAGCCCGTCCCTCCCCGGAACGTGCATCAGCAGTCGTCGACAGCAGCCTCTGTGGCGTCTGATCGGGGATTACACCGGACAGATACCCTGGTCAGTACGGCACAGCCAGCAGGGGCGTATCTTGGGAGGGAGCGCGACGAGTCTGACGCGCGAAGTGCGCTTGTGGCGGCTGTTTCCGGAAATAATGGTGGGAATGGGGGTGGGGGCAAGGTGGTGAATCATCAT
Source organism: Amanita bisporigera (assembly GCA_001983365.1). Lineage (NCBI taxonomy): Eukaryota > Fungi > Basidiomycota > Agaricomycetes > Agaricales > Amanitaceae > Amanita > Amanita bisporigera. The sequence goes on along the minus strand of MIPV01001929.1, from coordinate 35,009 downwards.
CATCATCAGCAGCAGCAGCACCATCATCATGTGGGGGGTAGTGGGAATGGGAGGGTGCCGTTGAGTCCTCCTCCCGCGATTGCGTCGATCAATGATGAGTTGCCGGTGTCGAATGTGGGGCGTGGTGTTGCGGGAGGAGGAGGAGGAGGGTCACGCGTGCAAAGCCGGCCGAGTTCGCGGCCAGCGTCTGGTGGTGGTGGTGCGTCTTCGAAGAGGTCTCCGTTGAGTGTGGCGGGGAGCGGAAGCCGGACGTCGGTTTCGCCCTCGCAGATGGACGTGGACGCTGATGCGGATGCTGATGCGGACGCCGATGCAGAGGCAGAGGCGGAAGCGGAAGCGGAAGGGGAGGCTGAGGTGGAGGATGTGGATGTGGATGTGGATCCAGACGTGGATGCTGAGATTGAGGGCGCATTAGAGGCTGCTGCGGGGGTGGTGTCGGATGCTGATGACGAGATTCTGGATGCGGTGGGTGAACGTTGACGTCGAGGCTTTCCTTTTTTTTTCTTTTCGCTGTTTCTCTCTCTTCTCTCTCTCTCATCCATCTCATTCACACCATACATCTCTTACCGTTGCTCTCTTATGCGCCATGCCATGCCATGCCATCATGACAATGACCCCCTACGTACCCCCACGTATCCCTTGCCACGACTCGTACCCAAAAAAGCTTGCGCTACATACGTAAAATGTGATATCACTGTACATCAAGTAGCGTCTCTATCAAAATGGGGACGACGATCGATTGATTGCCATAGAGAGTAAGTGGGTTCCCTTTCTTTCCTTTCCGCCAGTGTGGTGGTTGCGCCGTGTCGGGCCGATGGGCCGAGCTCGTGGCCCCGGATGACACGGATGGCAACGGTGCGTGCGAAGTGATGATGTTGACGGATTTGGTCCGTGTGCGTGCGCGAACCTGGCCAGGGTTGGCGAGTGCCACGAGCTGTTCCGTTAGTGTGTGACCTGGCACAGGTGTGATTATACGGTTACGGTGATGATCGCTGTTTTCCTTGCGGTCGTGCTAGCCTCCTCAGTCTGTGTGAATGCGAAAGAGGCGTACGACTATGTTAACCCGTATGTTCCTCCCCCCTCTCCCTCTCTTTTTTCTTTCTTTTTTTTCTTTTCAAGTAATAAAAAAAAACCAAAAAAATTTACTGTAATCCCCCAGACTCATCGGAAATGGTGGCGACACGCCCAACGGCTCAGGCGGGATGATACCCTCGACGGGTCCCCCGTTCCCGATGACCCGCTGGGTCGCGCAGACGCACCGCAACTTTGTCTCGCGCCTCCCGTACAACCATTCGGACTCGGAGATGATTCGCGGGTTCCAGGCGACAAGGCAGCCTGCGATCTGGATGGGCGAGAGCGGGCCGGTGGCGGTCGTCCCCGGCTTCGTTGGCACGTCCTCGCACCAGGCAAAGGAGGTTAAAGCCGACTTTGAGGAGCGCGGGCTGAGAAAAGTGGTTGGCTCCGAGGTGGTGACGCCTGCGTATTACGCGGTCGAGTTGGAGGACGATGTGGGAGGCGGTGGGAGGGTGTTAGTCGAACAGTCTTCCAGTACGTTTCTTTTCCCTCCACCCCCCTCCCCCTTCCCCCGTATCGCCGCCTGTCTGATTGCGCCGTTTAAGCCTCCCGCGTGGGCCATTTACGTTTCACCTTTCGTCCTTCCTCGCTCTCGTTCGTGCCCTCCATCCTGGTAGAAGTCGCCCGTCCGAGCGTGATCACGTCCACGCCGACAAACGTGACGTATCCGACTGGGCAGGTCACCATTTCACCTCCTGCCCCGGATCCCGGGACGCGTAGCCAAAACACCTGGGCCGCTACTGCGCCGTCCTTGATTGAAATATTCGGGTACACGGACGAGAGACAGGATTGGATCATCACGCCGACAAGTATCGCGGACAACGCGAGCAAGTTCAAAGGCTACTTTTCGGCCCAGATCTCGGCTCGGGCCGCTTTGGATGTGGCTGCGGTGATAGAATATGGTATCGTCCAGAATGGGACCGTGCGGTCTGGTTCGCTTTCTGCATCGGGACCTCTTTTGTCGGCCTATACCATCTTCTCCTCGGCGCAAGGTAACGAACTGGTGATTGACGTTAGGGTTGGAACGTCTCTCATCTCCGAGTCGGCGGCTCGGTCCCATATCGCTACTGAAGCACCGCCAACTTTGAGCTCATTTGAGGATACCGTTCGCACGGTTCGTGAGAGCTGGGTGGAAAAGCTGGGAAGGATCACGATTGAAGGTGCGACAGATGCAGAAAAGGAGACCTTTTACACCAGCGTCTTTCATGCTCTGACGGTGCGGTCGATTTTGATGCGCGCAGCATTTGTCTTGTTTTTTTTGACAGCCATTTCTGTGTTTTCTTTTTTTCGCAGTATCCGAATGAGCAAATCGAGAATGGCAAGTACTGGAGTGGCTACGACGGCCAGGTTCATGAAGCTTCCGCGTCCTATACTGGTTACTCTATCTGGGTGCGTTTGTGGTTTAGCCCCTCCGCTCAGAGACCGAGATTGATTAGCCTAGGACACTTATCGTGCTGAATGGGCTTGGCTCATCCTGATGGCACCCGAGCGGCTACCAGGTATGATCAACAGCATGTTGGCAGACTACAAAGAGGTATGTCTCCCTCTCTCTCTCTCTCGTTTCAACACGTAATAGGTAGTATAGGGCGGGTGGCTTCCCATGTGGAAAAACATTGTAGAGACGAACATCATGGTGATACGGCATCCGATTCGGAACCAGCCGCCACCCATTCACTTACTTGGGAAACGGTTCTAGGTCGCGACCCATGCGGACTCACTCGTTGCCGAAGCGGTTATCAAGGGCGTTACGGGATTTGATCAGGAGCTGGCGTGGGAAGCTGTTTGGAAAGATGCCACCGTCGCGCCCAAAGATGATTGGACAGTGCAGTACGTGATGGCCTCCGCAGGGACAACAACGTGCTGACTCCTGTATGCCTTTCCCAGATACTTTGATAGAGAAGAAGTGAGGATCGTGATCGACAACACAGGGCAGATCTGACTCACGAAATTCCTTTATAGAATGTCGATTACGAAGTGAGGGCTGGTTTATATTCGGTTTGCAACGTTTCCGGAAAGGGTTGGGTTGCGGATGATATCCACTCTGAGAGCGCTTCGCGCACATTGGATTATGCTTGTAAGCGATTGTTTCCCTTTTCATGCCAAGCGCATGTGGTAACGCTTCGTTAGACGACGATTACGCCGCGGCCATACTAGCACGGGCACTTGGAAAGTCAGAAGAGACTGTTGATTTCCTTTTGAATCGTGCCCTGAGCACACCTTTTCATATTTGGAATTCAGAAACACAGTTCATGGAAGCGAAACATGCCAATGGCAGCTTCGCGGGCCAGACAGCTGGCTGGACAGAAGGTTCACTTCATCTCTTCTGCACAGCAATAACACTATAACCGATTACAGGAGACATGTGGGCGTACTCGTTTGATGTGGTCCATGATATCCCTCGCTTGATTCAAGAACGTGGTGGAAACGCTAGCTTTGTGAAAAGTTTGGACGAGCATTTCGATGGTGGTCATAATGACCACACTAATGAGGTGTGTGCGTGGTTAACGCGGAGATTCGCCCTGGCAACTAACTCCGGCCGCTCTGTGCCCTCGTTGTGTACATATACAGCCTTCTCATCATATACCTTACCTTTATGCACTAGCCGGCGCTGCGTACAAGACACAGGAGAGGGTTAGGGAGATTGCCGTTAGCAATTACAACAATTCCGTCAATGGGCTGTCTGGGGTAAGTCTCGTTCGTCTTCTAGCCCTAGGAGTGGGGCGCTGACGTCACATCACATTCAAGAATGAAGACTGTGGGCAGATGAGCGCTTGGTACCTGTTCAGTGCAATGGGATTCTACCCTGTCAACCCTGTTTCGGGAGAATATGTCGTGGGATCGTGGGTTGTCCATGATATCCTCCATCTGCGATCACTCATGCATGTTTCAGTCCTTTCCATGACAAGATCACTGTCCGGCTTCCGCCCATCCCTAATGCGCGGGGAGAACGGACGTTGACCATTAGTGCACCAGGCGCACAAACAAAACCTTACGTCAAAAGTTTGACAATCAACGGAGTGACAGTCACTTGGCCTATCATTCGCCATGACCAGATTGTGGAGGGTGGAGAAGTGGTGTTCGAGATGAGTGACAAGGTGGAGGCATGGGGAAACGGGCTCTTGTCGACGGTGAGGACGTCGCGTCCACAGGAATTGTACTCAATTTGTTTCAGAAACCTGTGCATCAGCACGTTGAGCTGTGACTTCAAGGGTCGTCACGGATGCTGTTTCATATCGTGAAACCATATCGATAAGATGGTCATATTTTCAATGTTATGTCAAAAATTGAACATTTGAACCCTGCACATACACGTGTTGAGCAACGCCAATCAGTTGGCATTTCAATGATCAAACCTGATATGGGCCTCACCGTCGGCGAGTATTCGCTTGCGAATGATGTCCTAGCCATTCGGAGGACCGGTGCGGCTCATGAATATGGAATTGAGGGCGCTTGTCGCTTGTTCAATGCCGCTGTTCTGATGGTGCTTCTGATGTTCTGCTCATAATTAGATCCATGGGAATGCGAGCGCTACTCTGAACTTTCCAGCGCGGACTTACGGGCGGATAATGTAGAGTGCCGATGATTGCGCGTGGAGCGGACAATGAAGCTCGCGATATTTTGAGAACATAAGCCGACAAAAATAGATTCGATCTATCCATACTCGTCAATCTGTATCACGGCTTCTCCTTAGCGTCGATGATCACCCGCACCTGACTGTCAAAAGCTAAAGTGATATAGCGAGCCTGGGCTGTAAATTGGACTTGGCGCACGCAAGGCTTGGCACCGACTCGGCGATATCCAATGCACGACATCGTCGCAACTCCTCTCGATGACTGGCAGAGATAGACGAGTGTGTTTTTCCCTGAGCTTGGTAAGATGTGCCACGATTACCCAAAAATATACATACTGAAGTCAATTGTCAAGTCTTCATCCCCGATCTGATTCTCTTTGACTCATATCCCTCATAATCCCGGGGCGAGAGCGCGCGGCATCTGGACAGGCTCAGCTGTAGAGAGCTACTGTGATAGGCATTAGCTTATCCAATTCTGTGCTGGGCCAGAGTCCCATCAGAGCTCAAAGGGTCAGCGCTCCAGCAACCGACTATCCCCAAGGGTTCAATCTTTGAGGAACAGTAGAGCGCTTTTATACTTACAAATGTGACTAAGATTATGGAAGAATGCAAACATGCTCCACTCTTGGCTGTACCCAGCACACATGATTTTACCAGCGCTAGCACCGCTGTCACCACGACCTAGCGTAGCAATTTGTCCATAGCAGCCTAGCGTGTATTAGTGCGTTTATTTGTTGACATGACACGTGCGCTGTAGCATGTATATCACATTGTTCCCCTAGTGTGTCCACTGTACCAGACTGTACCTTTCGTTATCGTTCAGTTGTGAGGTTGCATATGGTGCACAACTTTGAATGCATTGCGGTCCTGACAATAATCGCCTTTGGGAAGGCGTGTGCCTGTTCCTGACCAAGGTAGGCATGCCTGAATCGGGTTTATGGCGGTGCCGGCCATCATCCTCACGTCTTTTCCGGCCACCGTTTCAACTTCAACCGTTTCACACCGGAGACAGGCTGTTCTTCAATGGATGGGGTTGCCATGATAGGTTAGATTGACCCATTGTCGTCTCCGACGACTCTTTACCGGTGCCATCACTGAGATCATCACTTCATATAAAGACAGCACATATCTAATGGTCTGATTATCGTGCTCCTACAACCCTTTGATTTATTATGGCAAACTCTACCGTCCCTCTTCACAAACACCTTGGCAAGCAATGTCCCGTTGCTGGTAACCATAATTGGTGCCCGCCCCAGGAAGGGGACAGCAGGTCGCCCTGTCCTGCTCTCAATACCCTGGCCAACCATGGGTACATGTGAGTGAATAATGAGCTGCGTCATGTAGTATATCTAACCCAACCATCCATGATCAGTGCCCGTGACGGCAAAAAAATAGGCATCTTTGACCTTTTTAGTGGCCTACGCGCTTGCTATGGCCTCTCACGTACACTTACCTTCATAATTACCTTTGGAGGATTTTATCTTTTACGGCGGATCAGGCCCCTCTCACTCGAAGAGATCGGCAAACACAACGCAATTGAACATAATGCAAGTTTGGTGCATGTCGATTGCCCCGATGACAAAGAGTATGCGCCAATTACCGTTGTCCCGGAGCTGGTTGACGCCTTGATGAAAGAAGGGGATGCCGACGAAAAGGCTGACTCTCCTGAGCTGACTATCAAAAACCTTGCCAATTTCCGGGTGCGTCGAGAGAAGGAGTGTGGACCCATGGATCCAATTCATGCTGAAATTGCGCGCGGCGAAATGGCCATTGCTTTCGGCATGTGGGCCAGAAACCGTGCGGGGATCCCAAAGGAGTGGCTCAGGGATTGGCTTGAGAATGGACGGCTGCCCAAGGCCTGGCGCCCAACGCATTCACAAGGCCTTAGGGACACAGTGAGGAGGTCACAGGAGATTCAAAGTCAGATGAAGGAATCGACACTACATAAGTTCTAGTTTAGACAACTCACTGGTTAGCACTCGGTTATGAGGGTTATCCTTATGATTCCTTGTCGTTCTTCTACGCTCTTGTATATCGGTTGCTGTCATTATAGCACACCAAGTACTATTGTATATCCAAAAATAGTTAGTTCATCTATGACACTGTAATGCCCACTCAACGTAAGTATGTTGCTGAGGGATTTTTGTTTGTTGTGCTCGTTATGTGACTGTCAATCCAGGCTTCCGGAGTCGGTCAAAGATAAGACCTACTCGACGGTTCTGAGCACGTAAAGCAACGAATTATGGGTGCTGAGTTCGTGTGGTCGCCCGTCACGCGTCACGCGTTATCCGGCTCGTAGTCCGTCCCCACCAACCACTATGCTTGATACCCCGGTCCCGAGCCTGACGGCTCTCGCCGGCTTCATTGTCTGATCGAAGACGAATCTATCGTCTTTGTACTTACTATGGGGCGTGATTGTGTGGTTAGCGACTTGAGGAAAGTTATACAAAGCGAATACTACGCTCGGGAGTTGCGGAAGGTGAGCGCCATTGATGATTCGCTAAGTGGCTTACTCCCGTACCCCAACAGGTCAACATTGATTCGAAACTCACGATGAGCATTCTCTCAGCCACCTAAAACTTGAGGGCATCAAAAAGTATGCACCATGAAAGTCCATCTTGCAATATTAGTCGGCTGAGCATTACTGAGGAAAAAACCGTCTCGTTTGCCGATTCGTTAATCTTTTGTTTCCAATACTTTATCCTCTCACGGTTTTGAATCCTACGTGCCAGCTGAGTTGCCCACGTGGGTTCCTCTGGACTACGCTACGCCAAACATACACGAATTTATTACGGGGCTACAAATCCCAACCTATCGCAATTGCAAACTAAGTCTTCTATTTCACGACTTCGATATGTGCGATGGCAACTAAATCACAAAGACATTCGGGGCTTTTACACACATGTATGTAGCTACAACTTTTCTGAACCCCTTTTCACGCACAATTGCAGGTGTATTTGCAACGCGCCCGGATCGGGCAAAACCCGACGCATCATGGAAGGCCCCACGAAATGCTGGGGTTTAGAGTTTCGATGGAGACGACGTACCCGTAGACGGTGTAGGAGGGGGTCCGCAGAACCCAGTTTTTGGTGTTGTCTATTACGCAGAAACTATCGATGACATTCTCGATCACGTCATGGCAATACTTATTCCAAGCAAATACTTTGGCCCGGATGTCTTATTAAGGGTCAAGTTATCATCGTCGAAATCAACAGTTGCACCTAGGATCGTCATTCTGATGGGCCAATTTAAGTCCTACATGGATGGTAACAAAGAATCCCCAGATGCGCCGACGCGTAGCTATGGTCTCATCTCGCTTCTCTGATTCCCGACCACTGGTTCAAGCAGTCGGTGCGTCAGTTAGTTTGGTAACTTCCCTCGGCTCATTAGGACTCTTATGGTAGCCACCATCCACCCACTAATCGTCATATAACAGTATCAATTGTCAAAAACAAAATTCTCACCTAACGTGCCTATGAATCCCCCAACTATCAAGTTTTCTTCGCACCAACCGACGATCGACTCCCCTAACGTCAGAAAACTCGTCAATGCCATGAAAAAACACAATGTCTTTCGCTTTGTGGCCGGCTACCCGTTGCCTCCCAATCTCAAGTCAAAGGCAAAGTCTGTCACGCAGGCCATACAGTGCGTTCTACTCAAGTGACGCACTGGCATCGATCTACCTATTATCCAATAGTCCAAGTTGCAGGATGATGGCGAGTGCGCTCGCCCGCAAGCAAAAAGCAAGTGAGATGAGCTGATCCCGGTGCAATCTATCGTGGATGAAGTAGACTCGTTTCTGGTTCCTTGAGGCCACCGCCGATGCTGGCATCACCTGTTGAGGAAGGGATCTTGACGAGCCTCCGGATCATATTCCCCATCGCCCTCTCCTACACCTCCTAAGGCGGTCACTTTGCCAGATGAGCCGTCGATGACCAAGGAACCACCACCACTACCAGCAGCAGCAAGGCGAGGCCTATGACGCAAACTGTGTTGCCGTGACCAGGATCACCACCGCTACCACCAATATCATCGCCCGCCACGTCTGTAGCCTCCCTCGAGGTGTCGACACCCAAGGTCAAGATGTCTGTGAAAGATTTTTCCATACGGAAGAGAAAGCAGAGGGAAAGTCAAAGTGTGGGAATGTGTTTAGAGGTAATCCGGAAATGCAGAGGAGGTGTAGATGAGTGGGACGGAGGTTGGGCCTCACGAATCTGGAGACGAACAAGCCCGTGGTACCGCTCCGTCTGCCGCGGTTTGTACTTATATCCGCTGCCATTACACAGACGCGGGAGGCCAAGCAAGAGAAAATCGAGCCAACTATCACCGCTTCCGTCGTCGTCGATCCACGCTGAGTCTCGCACGAAGACGGGGAGATTTCGAGTAGTGCAAGCAGCAGTGCCACGCCGCTGTTGGTTGGGGGCACGAAACGCATGTCAGAGGCTCCTCCATCACGGGCTGCCTCGTTTTATCCCCGATCGCACACGCCGCCCACACAACCTCGGTAGTTTTAACGCTAGGTTCGACCTCGCCATCTGCCACCGCCCCCACTGCATCAACGTCAACGTCCTCGACAGCCATGGCGTCAATTACGCCCCGCAGGCCATCGATTCCTGCGTTCCGGTCTCCTCTCACTAGCAACTTCTCCAGGGATATTGCAGTATGTTACACTGGTATTTGGATTGGCCTCACTATGGTGAATGAGGACACGAGTACTTGTCCATGGCTTTCTCGACATGTTGGCCAGACATAGGTGAAAAGTCGAGAATGATTGATAAGATGGAGTAGGAGGGTGAGCTTCTTTACCTGCTGATCGGACAATTGCAAAAGGCAACCAAGCTCATGACATGACATACCCAGATCTGAACGGATAAATGGAACAAAGCTCGTCCCACGCGTAAAGAATTTACAAAGCCATGAGAAATCTCAATGTTATTGACAGCAACCCGTTGAAAAGAAGAGTATCATATTTATCTCTTGCAGCAAGACAATTGGCGGCGAGCACGTGTGCGTACTTATGAAGTAATGTATTTCCTTTTGAGCTTCACCTTAGTTCTGTGATACGCCTCTTTCAACGAGACTTTGTACTCAGAGCTCTATTCATGGCACAATAGCTATTTGTGCCGAGAGCAGCAATTTATTCGGACGATCAGGCGATGTCCTGGACGTTGCGGGTCCATCGGATGCCACTATGGTACGTCATTACGGCGCCGATCACTGTTCGTGAGTACTCCCTTTGAATCTCTATCCAGCAACATGCCAAATTCTCCGCACTGGCCCAATAACGCAAGTAACATTGTCAACGGGAAACTCAGAGCCGACAATCATAGCTTTTATGAGTGGAAGGCCACGTCTTGGATACAAGCACGTAAGTCTTGCCATTAACAAGTTTAGCTGATCGATTTGGACGCTAACGCAATAACTCAGCAATCTAGTCCGAAGAGCTAGGAGGCCTGTCAGATCTCCGGCGAAGATTAATTTTTTGCATCGTGCAGAGCTCATATTGGCTGAGCTTGTGTTTGGACGTCAATCCTTCTAATAAGCTAATAAGCGATCAGTTAAAAACGCGGAAATGGATATCATGTCCGACCGCCAGTTTCATCCCCATGGAGTGTCTTTATATTCTATCGCCGCGTTAATAGCAGCACATCAACAAGCACAGCCGATGACGGCATACTGGCTCTCAGGCATCAGATCTTGTGGCTCGCATCATGATTTACCTACGTCCTTAACACGCGGTGGAGCTTCGCCATAGTTTGAGCTATACCGCCTTCATTTATCATGCTTCACCAAGTGGACAGTCGTGTTGCTCTACCATGGGTCTAGGGCCAAGTTATTGCAGTCGACGGTCGTCTACAACGATCAACGGAGATGATAATATTGATGTAACGAAGAACAGAAGTTTACTATTCAGCGCTTGCTATTTGTTGACCTATGCTCACGGATCTTCTGAACTTGCTGTGTCTTGGAACTGCCAATTCGGATTTAAGGCGGTGAAAATCTCGTAACCGTCAAAGCGTCGTTGGTTAGAATATCAGCTATAGTTATTTCCATAAAATCATCTCGGGGGCCCGTCACACAACCGTTACAGTCATGATTTGGTAGTCATGACCGGCGGCCTAACACGATGAGAGAGAACGAGAGCGAGCGCGCGACAACGAGTACGATTCCTTTGGTGGTACCGAAACAGATGGGAATGTAAACGACCACTACGCTTATGTAACATCCCCAACCAGAGTTTCGTCTTATATTTCCACAGCCTGGACCAAAGATCGGACCGAGCAGTGGAGCAGTGGTCAGATGTGGTTTGTTGTAGGAGATCATAGTGTACCAATTACCGTTAGTGACATGATTATTGAATTCACCTCTGTATCCGGAGCTTCAGATGTGTCTACATGTTGACAGCTGAGACGATCCTTGCGGATACACATGATCCATGCTGATCATTCGAAACACTTCGAAACATCTTTGACGGATCCAGTGGTGTCACAAACCGGCCAGGCTTTATTCCCTACATGAAAAGTTGGAAAGAAGAAAAGAAAAAAGTGGCGCAGTCACCAACAGATGTCATCATGGTCAGGGTGGAATGACCTTTTTTATTTGAATGCTGGAAGTCACGCGTGTATGGTGCATGGGTAAAGCACTGCGGCAGAGTCTGAAATATGGGGTTAGATAGGTCCAATGTAAACCAGTGATTCTCATACGGGTCGGGCGATCTCCGAAGCGGGTGAATACAATACGACTCTAGTCCCTGTCTCTTCGCTGACAAAGAACAGATCCTTAGCAGTTGTGCTGCCTCCGCTGTGTTGTAACCGTCTTCCCTTGAGATGGATCGACGATTCTGGATCACGCCACTGGCAGAACAGGAAATGCTTGGATGTACGTCTAGAAAAGCCCAGAGGATCTTCTGATCGTCGGATACAATTGGAACGTAATATGTGGCAGGTGGGAAGTAGATCATACCCTATTTTGCTAAGGTCGGATCGACATTGAGAATGGGTGCCAGATTCTTATCACTGTATTTGTCGTGAAGTGGCGATAAATTGGCTACATAAGTCCAAATCAAGCCTGCCATCACGATCTTCACACCTGAACAGAAACGATTCGTTGCTCCACAATTTGGCTAGACCCTCAAGACCTTTACATAAGAAATATGCGGGACGAGGCTCGGCCATGGACCTTGGTATCCTTTCCGGTGCTAGTGGTAGCAATCAAAAACGCAAGATGGCGCCGAATGACTCGGTGTTGGGCATTGAATATTGATGCATCAAGGCGACAATCATCGCATCGTGGCCGTCCGCAGTTTCAGACTCCGCGAAACCCGCCCTGTTTGAATTTCAGCCTTGTTCCCAGGTTTTGACCTAGCCTTGTTAGTTCAGCGATGGCAGCAGCCGTGTGGCCTTGTCAGATTTGCGAGCATACACATGTGCAAGCGTATTGTAAATTTTCGGGGTGTCGCCGAATGGACTTGATCTGACGGCATGCAGCCATACATTCAATGACTGCTCTAGCACTTGATAGACAAGGCCAGGATGTGAAGAATGTGATACGAAACAGCCAAAACAGCATCACTGATTTTCTTCCGCCGTCCACTGCCACTGTGCGATGCCTGAGACATTGATTCAATAAGCACCTTTTGTCCGCATCCTCGGACGGAACTGCCTTGGATCGCACGTTTCAAGTAGGTATTTATCTGAATTCTCCTATAACAGGACCCGGGACAGTCACGTATACCCCACGCACGCATGGGACGTTGGTGTTAGTCGGATCCACCATACTAGGCTCCGTAGATGCCCGTGATATGGACCACATTGCTGGGCTCGTGTCCAACCTTGGCATGAGAAGGGATAGTAAGTCCAGCGTTTTCACGTACAAGTGTTGCCGATATGGCTCAGCGGCATATTTAGACGTTGGGATAATTCACATGCAGATGAACGTTGTTACCGTTGCCTGTGCTTCGTTGCCTGTCCACGTATGTGCATTCCCATGGATGCCATGGCACGCGTGCTCAAAAAATAGTAGTAATGAATAACATAACCAGTATGCCCGTTTACAGACAAGGCATGGCAGTACTATTATTATGAAGCAAATACTAATCTAGTTCGCCTCCTATTTTTACGATCAATTCTGCTCATGAGTTGTCATGGAACAGGAACCGTGATTGACAAATTATTTTCGTTTTCGGCCTTCACGCTTTCCCATAAATAGTCCATCGGCGAACTCACGGCTGTATAATTGCTGATTGTCGAGTTGCTATTGTGACATTATTGGGAATGTCAATTAAGGTAGGCAAAAAAGAAATAATGGTACTAGTAAGGTCCGGAAAAATGTCAAAATATGGATACAGTAATGTCAAATAAGTGAATAATTGTTGCAAAGCGAGATTACCAATGGTTAACAGAACGCTCATCCTTGAGTGAAGGTTGATCTGATAAAGTCCGTCCAGCACTAAATGCAGGTCTTAGTGCAGTTGAGACGCTAGTGTCTGTCACGGAAGAACGGAGATATGGGGCTGAAGGGCTATATTTGTGTTCGCAGAGTGGAGTGGCGGGAGGCGAGGACGAAATAGACATCGGGGTAGATGCTCGGAGATGTGATTCCCGATTGTGGAAGAAAGTGTCCGTTTGTGAGGCGTGACTTCCGTTCACGAAAGGGTCACCAGCCCCCAGAGGCCCTGACCGGATAGAGTATCGAGAATCATCGTGATAATGGGAGTAGCCCGACGGAGAATGGTTTTCGTCCTCTGATTCGTCACTGATGCTCGAGTCAGGTGCCGGGGAGATGAAGCCGTGGTGATTCAGAGGCTGCATCGGCGAGCTACTGCTTACAAAGACAAGATCAGTCTCTTGGGCTCGTCGCCTACGCCTACGTGGGTCTATGGGCTGAGCTCGCGACAAACCGGGAGAGGTATGGTTGCGATAATGCCGCCTCATGTTGGAATTAACGTTAAACTCTCTACCGCAATTGGGCCATGGACATCTGAATGCTGTCGTACAGTTAAGTCGAGTTGAATCAAGAGAAAGTTAGGTAGTAACTTACGCGTAGCGCCAGTGTGAGTGTTGACATGGATCCTGAGGCTGCTAGGACGATTAAACCGCTTGGAACACGTTGGGCAAATGTGCTTTTTGCCGGTCGCACCACCTGACACTTCGCCGTCGTCACTGGCGGCATCCATGACATCGGAAATGCGGCTATCGCCAGTCCGGCCGGAACCTGACGTAGACGCAAGTCCGGGTGTCTCTTCCACAGGGAAAGAGATGGTTGCATACGACTGCGAGGGGTCGGAACCCCTTCTGCTGCGCTCGAAGACTGGCATGTGACAGTCAGGTGCCACATCACTTGAACTCCGCTGGCGGTGGTGCATAACCAAGTGACCCGCAACGGGCGCTGGTGGCACGGAGACCCTGAAGGTGGGCGTCAAACCGTTGCCCATCCCGAGGCGCGTCGCTTGCCCAGGGTTAGTGTTTTTATGGGGATATGATGCACTTGTCAGGATGTGCTCTAGTGACGAGTTGGAGGGATCTGATCGAAGAACGTTATAAGAGCAGTTGGACGAACTGGTGTGCTTTGCACCATCAGATGTATGGACGGCGTACAGCGGAGGAGACTTAGTAGCCGCGTCATGGGATCGAGATCGAGGATCCCTTGACGTTACCATAGGCATGATAGAAGGCGATCGCAACATGTGGGGACTCGGTGGCAAGCCTGAGCTAGAAGCGAAGGGTCTTATGGCGACGTCATTTCCAGAAGTCTCAGGAGGCAGTCTGGATGGGCCGGCGAGGGAACTTATGTCCAATGGCCTCGCAGGCCGATGTGAAATAGGCTATAGATGCATGGTCAAAGGGGATTAAACGGTTTCATGGGACAGTTACTTGCAGATTGCAACGCTCGTTGAGGGATGGCGTTGGTGTGATTTAGAGGCCCATGGCTCAAGTGCTCTGGAAAAGTGGTGTTGAGTGGCTGTTCGAAAGCTGTGGACGGAGGACGAACCTGGGAACATTTCATGGATACTGGGCAGCGAGATGCCCTTGGAGGCAGGAGTGGGATGCATAGCTAACATGTAGGTGGCGGGGGTTGCTGTCGCGTAGGAGCAGAATATATAGCGGAAAGGACGGGGCAAAGGGAGATCAGAAGAAGGGAGTTTATATAGATTCAGGCTGGAAGGAGGCCATCAGTCTAGAAACCGAGAGTCAAACGGGTAAGAAGGAGAATCACAGGAAGAGAGGCGCTGATAGCGCTGGGGAGGCAGCGCTGATGGGATGGCCTCGGGTTTAGCGTGAGGAGATGCTGGGAGCGTTGCGCAGAATCGGAGGAAGAAAAGCAGGCGTTTCATGCAGACAGCAACTGACCTTTTTAGGCGACGGCACGTAAGGGACGCCGTGGCCCATTCCCCCAATCAGGCAACCAACGAGGATTGGCGCCTCCCTCTTGACGTTATCGAAGGCACGCACACGATCTGCGGCCCATTCCTCCGCACCCAGACTATCCTCTGTGCTGCTTTCCGAGGACTCTCTGCCCCCCTGCACAGCCAACTGTCCCAGGATCTGCACTCGCCGCCAGATGAGCCGCCTCGGCACCATGCCCCATTTGGCAGTGGAAGATCAGTACGAGAACCATTCCAGCTCGTCTGCAGCGCGGAAGCAAATGCATCCGATTTGGAAAAACAATTTACCACGGGTCGCCCTGTCCTGCCCCTCCCAGGTCTGCAACGTGTTCCAAACCCAAGGATCTGCAAAAGCGAACCAGTTGAGATCGTTCCTTTTATCCCACATCCTTGCTTAGCGGACAAACCACACTCTTGCCATGCCCTTTGCGAAAACTCTAATTCCTATTCGGGCAGTCTCTCCTCGGCATCTAAACTGTTATCCGTCGCATTACTTGCTTCTTATGACTCATCCGCCGATCAACTCGTCTTCTGTACTGTATTTGCGATCCGTGGTCTTATTGCCGGCCTTTATCAGTAAATCAAAGCCGTATATGCCACCCAAATGACTTTATTCATACAGCTTTCGATTCTTGTGGCTGTAAGGCAACACACGATGTACTGGAAGGATGATAGAGTTTTTTCTCTGTTTACGCAGCAAGATCCTTACCAGCACCCACTGATCACTCTTCCTGGCCGGACCATCGCAACTGCCCTTCTTCCTTTGGCATGAACGGTTCATGCCTTGGTCACCGAACTGTCCATCTAGTGCACAAGTGAGCTTTGTTGGTATATGGAAGAATCCCGGCGTCTTAGCTCCGATGAAGCCCAAATGGACTGCACAGCACAAGCTTCAGAATTCCAGCATGCGATCGTGCGTTATTCATGATGCCTTCTTTTGACGCCGGCAGTCATCGTATGGCTATACATGGGAACACATGACTGGTTTATATCTCTGCCGAACAAGCCGGTTTCGTGTCGATGCCAGCTCGCCAGAATTCATCCTACCCCTCATTTCGATATGCGCCGCCTGTACATCTTAGGTTCCCCTTCGAGCCCGACTGTGCGTCAGTTTTGATTATCATTAGTGATCCCCGTCGCGCCATTGGGACCACTCATGATCCAAGCTGTACCAATTGCTGTGACCTCAATGACTAAACAATCAAAGACAATCAGACACGTCTGCGCTCGACGTGATTAGCGGATGGACCCCATAAATAGCGATGCCTCTATATGGAGACTTTTTTGATGCAGTGACGGTAAATGTCAGAGTGGCCGACAATCAACTTCGGCGTCTGAACGGTACCTGACATATGTGTGTACGCTCAGCAAATGGTGTATTTGCTCTCACTAGGAAGTCTCTCAGCGTGGTTTGGCGGTGCCGACAAGCGTGGTTATTCCCAAACTCGGGTTTCTGGGCTATCGTGCCACAGCTTCTATTCCTGAATGGCGGTGACAATTCTTGAAAACGTACAGATTAGTGGAATAAAAGTAAGCATGAATGACATTGTGGGAGAGTAAAGTCCGATTTGCACACTTTACTCTGCAACATGTCCAGTTTCAGTCGATTATGCAACTATCGGCGGCGAAACGAGCGAGGCACACAAACAGGGTCGACGTGGGAAAAATATGACAATTATGAGCAACTATGTGGTGTGAGGGATTCGCACTCCCTGCATCCATCAGTTCGGCGGTCACTGATCAGCAGCTTAGTTTGGCAATCCGCAACAATTATATGACTAACTATCCCGGCAGCGTCGTGTTTCACGATTTTCTTACGCCGATATCCCCAGTTTCAAGTTGAACCGACAAATATCTGTACACAATCAAAGGTCAATTGACAGACGATCATGGCTAGGGGTGATAATAGTTGACATCTAGACCCGAGACAGACGTACAACGTATACTTTCCGTTTGTGAAGCCGTCAAGCCCGGGCATCACATGGGGCAATGCATTAGATTTGGCGGTGACTCGATTTGATGAACTCGGTTGGCTGTTTTAATTTTGACTCTCACAGCTCTCTGACAACGAAAAAAAAGGACACATGCGAAAATCCACACTGCCGGGCTAATCTTATTAGGTATTGGTTTTGGAGTGAGTAATGTGGCTATTTACGCACGGTTTTTTTCAATTACTATGGCAGGGTGACATTTGTCCGTCTACCCCAAGCTCGTCTTGATGCAGTAAGGAATGAATAAACGACGAGAAAGAGTCACATATTTCATTGGGGGGTGCCACCCCTTGCCTCGTTTCATCGCCCTGACGGTACTTGCCAGTGCGGACTGAATTAGTGTAATAGTTGATACCGATCAGCATGCATGCAGGTTTGACAGCTCGACTTGACGTACCAAGTACCCTCCATAAGCCGAGCTCCAGAGCACCCTCTCCCAAATCACTTTCGACATCATCCCCAATGATAGCAATGACTCCCTCACGACTGTTGACCGCATTCCCAAAATCGCCTATCACCATTTCAAAAAAAGACCTGGTAGGTTTTCCCACAATATGCGCTTGGATGCCCGTAGCATATTCTAGGGCTGCCACGAACGGACCGGCCCCGAGAGATAGGCGGCCGTCATGGATATATCTGGCCTTGTTCGTTGCTATCAATGAAATTTTTGGGCGATGGGTTGACAGGTTATTCCCCCGCTCTATAGCACCGGTGAATCGGTCTCGATCCTCTCCAACAAGCACGCGAAATGCGGCGTTTAAGTTGTCATAAGTAAAAATCGACGGTGCAAGTCCGACCACAACGGAGTCATAATTCGCCGTCTCGTCATCCTCGCGAGGGACATCTACAAGTTCTTCGCGGGCTGATGGAGAAAGCAAAAGATAGGGCCTAGAAAATTTTCGATTATTGCATAATGAGTGATCTCTGCTGATCCTAAGCCGTGTACGTCACCTTGAACGTCCTAGCTGTTTGAGTGCCTGCTTCACCGCACCGATACTTGTCCAAAGCTCCTTGTTACCTTGTTTCTCACGTATATCGAATCCTTGCGCATTCAGACGCGCAAGAAGGGATTGCGTAGATTCCTTGCTGGTGTTGCTGCACAGTCGGAAAGGTATTCCAGTTGAGCGGAGATCCTTCAAAGCCTGCACTGCACCCGGCGTGGGTGAGGCTCCGACTTGCAATGTTCCGGAAACGTCTATGAGCAATGCACGCAAAACGGGCCGTTGCATGGCTGGATGGCGTTATCGTTATCAGGGCCATTAGGCATGTGCTTGCGCAGTGCTGATCAATCTCGCCGAGGCTGTTTACTGCAGATGGAAGTGCCAAACACACGTACGTTTTTTGCTGGCACTCCCATGTACGCTTCGGGAGCATGCTATGGCGAGGCGGTCTAGGCCTGATTCGCTCAGGATATCGGCGAAGGTTTCTCGACACTCAAAGTCGATCGTTGATCTGCGAAAGCTGACGGTGCTCTTTTCTGCTCAACGGAGGCAACAAGAGTCTACCTTCTTTGCTCATTGGACCCCGTTTGCACTGGCTCTTTTACATGCCTCATTGAACCATGGCCTGGGCCACTGTGGACTCAAATATCTACACACAACGGGACGATCACGGCACCAGATTAGGGGTCCTTTTCTTCCATTGTTCTTGATCCTCAACGATCTTACAGTGGTGCTACTGATTTATGGCCGATGTTTGATGCACTGATTCGATACATGCCATCGCTCAGTTGCCATCTAGGCTGGAAGCTCACTGAGCCCGGAGTACATTAATGCTGATGGGTGACATCCAATCCGACGTAGGCTTATCATGAATTTACTCGTCTTTGAGTTGCAAATCATGACCGCGGAGTTTGGCATTGCTTACATGGCAAGCAACCTTACAAACTACACGTGTTAAGAACGACGTCAACGCAGTACTCTCTACCCACGACCATAGCGGCTCTGGAGTAATGTATGCATTCGTCGCCTTTTTAATGGGTTCTGATGACACTTTAAAATCAGAAGGCACGCAATATGAACCAATTTGTTTAAAAGCCGGGTGTTCTGACTATTGGATGGTTGGCGCTAACGAGTTATTAAACTTGTTTATGTTCAAAACGCGGAATTCATCCTGGAAGTAAGGAACACACATGAAATCACCGTCGCCATCGTAGACTAACTTTCAGGTTGAACGTTGAACAGGGGTTGTCCGAGATGAGTTATCGGGGAATCGCGTTAAACTTTTGATGCTTTCAAGGACATGTGGATTGTATACACTTCTGGATTGAAGTTAGGCGGAGAACCCACTTGAAGACCGAGTCAGTGAAATTGACGATGCGCATATGTTCAATGTTTGTATCTGTCCGTATTTGTCAGTCGTTGCCAGCGCTGCGTTAGACTTTTCTAAATACATTCAATAGTCCCGTACCGGATTTCCGGAGCCCATTTGCATTGAAACAAATGACTGAGGCCGATCTATCCCCAGTTTAACTCGGAAGTTATGGGAAACCGATCCCGAACTTGCCTTCAATGCCTCTTTTGAACTTTACGGCAATTGATGCTTATTTCGTGCGCTACATGACTCGAGTACTCAGGCCAGGTACGACGGCGAACTAGCCGAGTGAACTGGCTCGCAGTGCCCTTGTTCGCATGAATGATGTCATGGTTTATGATCCTCACTTATGGATTGAGTGTCAACAATGACGTCGGCATCCTCTATATTCCCAGCTTCGGATTCATTCCGGCTCAGCTCAGGAGACGGACACGTGGCGTGCCGGGTGAATTTTCAGGACATGTTTCGCTTATTTGGGTATTTGTGCGAACGGTAATGAACCTAACAAAACGCGTCTCATGCATGTAGTTATTGGGTACACGTCATCCTAGGCCAGGTGACTATGCTTTAATGCGGATCTTTCATAACCCATAAGGTAAAGCATTCCCACTCAGATCCCGTCGTTCTGGTGAAAAGACACCGCGGTAAGAGTTTGTCATTATGGCCGGCCCTGCTTGAGATTCGGACGTCATCTATATCGGTCACGTCGTCCGACTCCCTGTAATGTTTTGTCATCGGGAGTATATGGTTCTTACCGAGATAATATAAGTATATCATATATTCACGCCAAGTAATTGCGCCATTTATGGCTTACTCATTATTGCCTTTGATGGTCAAATAACTGCGCATACCCCCAGGATGAATCGGACAAAACCACCATAATATTCCATGGACCAGCGTCAAAATGCGTGAAGAAATATCGATCTATCATATTCCCCGCATGTTATCACAACGTAATTCAACAGAAAAGTGAAATCATTGTTGGGGTAATATGTAGGTACATTGGTAATGATTAGCAGGCATGATGTATGATGCATGATACATGACCCAGCGCAGCTCCGCCGGCACTGATTAAAACGACAGAAGTTCCCCTCTCCAAATGAGCCAATCACGGCACCCCAGTGATGGACTTAGAGATGGAATATTCCTGAACTGGATACATACGTATACTGTGCGGAGAATTTGTGCCTGACTGATGCGCCCCATTACAGCATCTACGATCCGTAGCCGTTTATGCATATTATAGGCACAGGATCGTGTCCTCGCTTAGTATTGCTCCGGACCTCTTTCGGGAACGGCCCACGTCTCCGATGAGAACTTGCGATTGGGCATTATTGCTGTCGTTTGGAAGGGCTCCTTGAGAGATTCACCGCTTGGCTGGCACCCATACATAAAAGTTAGTTTAGTCCACGCCAACCAGTGATAAACCCATTGGACCAGGGAACGGACTCCGCTTATCGATTTCTTGATTAATTTCGGCGTGGTTGAATGGCAAGACTCTGCAATCGAAAGAGTAACCGCAATGCCTGAATAGAAGAAATTATTGGAGACGGCAGCAAAGTGCATGGAAGGACCGCATGGGGTTCAAATGAGTTACGCGACCTGAGGCTACGAGTGCGAAATGGAAACTTGATCGGCAGTGGACCCAATCGCTCAGATGTGCTCGAAAGTAACTTTCGTCTGAGACCACGGAATGTAGCCTAATCAGGCGCTCCGTCGTAATTTGAGTTGTCTCAGCGTGCAAAATAAAATTGGAACCTAGGTACAACTGAGCTGAGCGAAGGAGAAATGATTGATTGATTGACATATCCGGTCAGACGGCAGCCACGGTGCTGTAGCGGATTTTGATGCGATTGGAAAAAAACTGAGCGAGAGGTAGTGTTTTCTCGTATAGGCAATGACCTTCCCATGCCGGAGCGGACAGAGCAGCATCGGTCCCAAGCCAAGCGATAGTAGAGCCACGATTAGCAAAGCGACATACTAATAGTCGAACCGAGCCGTCTGACTCGCTGGTTGTTATCACTAGTGAAGCCATTCTACTCACGCCGGTAGCGTGAAAAAGAAAAAAAGTCGTACTGTCAAATGCGTGACATCCACCGGTATGCGATAGCTGGCACAAATGAGAGTAATTCTGGAATGTCAAAGAATGAGAAAAAACATACTCACTACGCCCAAGACTCGGTATAATGGACGCGGTGGTTCACAGTGCAGGATTGTGCAGGCGGTCGTAACGCAGAGTCA
Organism: Amanita bisporigera; assembly: GCA_001983365.1. Lineage (NCBI taxonomy): Eukaryota > Fungi > Basidiomycota > Agaricomycetes > Agaricales > Amanitaceae > Amanita > Amanita bisporigera. The sequence continues at coordinate 13,435 of MIPV01001929.1, read as the reverse complement.
TAAATAACAGTCGTAGCGAAGAAAAAAAATCGGAGGGCCCCAAATCCGCGGGCGTTCTCTTGGATGTCATGTCCGGCATCGACTGGTCTTCGCGGCAGTTATCTTGATTGATTTGCCATGTGACCAGGTCTTTTGTTTTGATGACATATTGACTGGTAATCATCAGTAGCCGTCAGTCAGCTTTATCGCTGGCCAATCGTAGAGAGCAGCGTCGTGATCCATCAAAGCCGAGCACAAGTCCGGCAAGCGCACGAGATCCAAAACGGGGCGCTTTAAGACTCCGATTTAGGAGTCCGCTTGTGAACGGCTGGGTCTGCTTTGCTTCGAACAAGCATCTGGAATGAGTCCCAAGTCGCAAGTTGTCCTTTGGCGCTCTTGAACCTAATGGACGAGGACCGTTGAGCCCCCTCTAGGAATCCCCACACGTTTCGGCGTAGAGTCATCGGTGTTCAACTTACCTGCACATAACTGCAAGCTCTGCTCACCCACTCGCCATTCCCAAAAAATATCTAAAGAGTTTTTACGTGAACTTGGAAAGTGTGGGAATCCCCTTGTAGAAACATTGGGTGCTGCTTCGTCGATTTGATTTTCGATCTCTTGCTGGATGTGTTCCAAGTCGAGGATGTGTAGAGCGAGGTTTCCACTTTGGACGTGGGTGGTTGGGCGGTTACGGTTCTTCGGGGACTCCAGGAGCTCGCTGGCGACCTCTCGACTGTTATGCAGCTGGGGAGTCGCTACTTAACTTTCGCATATATGCGGGTCTTTTGCCGCAAGGTAGCCCTGCGTTGACATTCTACTTTTTCAAGTTCGAAATCACGGTGGACGAAAGACACCTCAAGATACTATTCACCCAACTCCGAATCGTAGGCGCATCGAGGAGATCGAATTGTTAGAACAAGCTAATCGGCTTTAAAGGATTTGGCAAGTTCGACCAGTCGACTCTTCGGAAGGTCCATTGAAAATCATGCTCCGCGATGGCGACTACTGTCTGCTCACGGGGTTGTTCCCTCCCACTTTTGTGCCAGCCCGCTGAGCTCATATCATCCCGTTTTCTATATACTCATAGTATCCCTTGGATGATGTATTTCCTTATTTATATATTTCTCTAGACACAAACATTTTCAGCGATTGAAACGTTACAGGCTTCGCGTTGGACGCTGAAACCATACATAATCATCTAAACCATCCACGCAACGCACTGAATCTCCAGAGTGATGCTCACGACATAATGGATAAGCACATGGGCTGGGGAATCGAAGCAATATCTTCTGATGATCAAGTACTGTTTTTTTTTCATTTTGGTTGCGATCTTGAATTCACATATCACATAGTGGAAATACTATTACCAAATTGTTCGACTGGAGCGGTTGTCTGCCACTACACGGCTGAAAGACGGTGATGAAATACACTTTGGGGCGGCCATTGGTAGTCACCAAATTGCACTCCCCGACCCGAGGCTCTGCAACATCCACCTGGCAGTCTGTCGAGTGTCTTACGCCTGCGGAGCCTCTGAAATTTTTGATCAATTCCTTGACGATGAAGGATTCCAAGTCACTGTCTATTTCGGTGGTCCATTTGTATCTGATGCACAAGCTTGAGACGTTATTAATGTCGGAAGTCAACCAGTCGGCAAGCTGCCGGCCATGCGAGTAGCCTAAGTAGATGGGGGACCATAGGCTCAGCCCCCTTGTCTCGTGTGACTTAAGCTCACCTTCCTCCTCTCTCGCTCCACGCTCGCTGCTTCTGCACCTATATCAACCGATACTTAATATAGGCTACTGTAGTCTTCTAATGTTATTATGACGGGGACTTCCCCGACGGTCCTGTCTGGATTACTAGGTACTGGCGGATCCTGCATCAGAATCTATTAAGGTGTGCGTACAGGTGTGTGATTTTCCCCATCGTTGTCCGCTCCTCTGCGCGGCAGGCACGAGGTGCAATCGAGCGCATCTTCAAACTGCTGTGCTCTTTCAACCATTTCTTGTTTTCAGACTTTGACTTGTTGTCGGAAGCAGGTAGATGATCGGACTCCTTCGACCGGTACTGAGAGATTTCGGCGTGTCGTTCCCAGTAGCGAGTTTCGATCTGCTGAGCGGAGGGGAGATCTACCAAAGTGGCGGGTTTGTCGGAATGGGCCAAAAATGGATTCGGACATGGTTTTACAATAGCGTAGTACTGGTAAGTTGGATAGAGATGGTTGACGCTATTGTTTCCTTGTTATTGACTGTAACACACACTGTCGAATTTCAAGGATGTGGCAATCGAGAACTTGACTTTCTTTTTGGGAGGGAAAAAGGGGAGACAAAAAGTCGAAGAAGAGGAGAATGGAAAGGGAGCGTGGCGTAGTTGGAAGCCTGAGATGAATTGGAACCTAGGTACAACTGAGCTGAGCGAAATCAGACAGCCACGGTGCTGTAGCGGATTTAAACGCAATTGGAAAGAAACTGAGCGAGAGGTAATGTTTTTTCGTATAGGTAGTGACCTTCCCATGCCGGAGTGGACAGAGCGGCATCGTTCCCAAGCCAAGCGATAGTAGTCGGAGCCACGGTAAGGCAAAGTTGATAATTTGTCTATAGCAAAGTGGCAGCGCGGTGCGACATGCTAGTAGTCGAACCGAGTTGAAAAACTAGCCGTCTGACTTGCTGGTTGTCATCACTGGTGAAACCGTTCTACTCACGCTGGTAGAAAAAAAAAGGTCCTACTGTCAAATGCGTGGCATCCACCGGTATGCGAGATAGCTGGCACAAATGAGAGTAATTCTGGAATGTCAAAGGATGAGAAAAAACATACTCGCTACGCCTAGGGCTCGGTATAAGCCATTACCCCCGTTAAAACGGCTTGAGTAATGGACGCGATGGTTCACAGTGCAAGATTGTGCAGGCGGCCCGTAACGCAGAGTCATAAATAACAGTCGTAGCGAAGAAAAAAAATCGGAGGGTCCCAAATCCTCGGGCGTTCTCTTGGATGTCATGTCCGGCATCGACTGGTCTTCACGGCAGTTATCTATGGAACTGGTGATTGATTTGCCATGTGACCAGGTCTTTTGTTTCGATGACATCTTGACTGGTAATCATCAGTAGCCGTCAGTCAGCTTTATCGCTGGCCAATCGTAGAGAGCAGCGTCGTAATCCATCAAAGCCGAGCAGCTGAAACGATTATTTTCGTGGGATGCAGATTATGCTGGTGATATTGGCCGGCCGTGCCGAGGCATGCGCGAAGATGGGTGTCACCGAGAATGGTATGGTATGAGAACTAGAGAGATGAATCAAACCTCGATCATTGACAGACAACGGGATTGTCCAAATAATAATTCAACTGTATAACTATAACAGTACACTGCTGAAGCTCGTCTTGATACAAGATATGAAGAAGATGACTTGCATCGTGTCCGTACGTAGAATGCCATGACATGCAAGATAGAACAACACAGATAGCACCGCCCACACCTCGATTTTAGCCGAAATGGAATTTGAACTGTCCAGCATGCCCCCCTCCAGCGGCACCTTGGAAGAATTGGGCAAAGGGATGCTGGGCGCCGAAGCCTGAGCCCTGGAAGCCGTATGCAGCACCCCCGAATCCTGGTCCACCCTGGCCTGCCATGGGATCATTGGGATCTTCACCGGCGTCGAAGCGAGCACGGAGTTCTGGGTTGGACAGAACCTCATACGCCTCGTTCAGAGCTGCCATCTTGGCTTCCGAACCACCCTTGTCTGGATGTGCTGATTTGGCCGCTCTTCGGCTGCAAAAGACGGTTAGTGCCTAACAAGCGTCGGACGGCTGATCGACTCACAACATCTTCTTGATTGTCTTCTCATCCGCGTCCCGTGATACGCCTAGCACCTTGTAGTAGTCCTTCTGTTTGCTCTGCTTCACCATCTTATGCGCTTTAAGTAGCCGTTGTTGGATCTTCCTATCGCTCCGTCCAGTCGCCTCAAACGCTCTTTCGAGTAACCTTGCAGCGTCCTCCCAAGCTTTGCCGTCATCACCGCCACCTGATATAGTCAACAAGAACTCTGCACGTCCAACGAGGCCATCCACGTCTTCATGACAGCCCTCGAGTCCCAACAATTCTTCACACCACTTGCCCATGTTCTTGCGTGCGTCCAAGTCAGACCTGGACGAATCGGCGATATTAGTATATGCCCTGCATAAGGAGCGAACCAGAGTTTGTCGAAGCGGAGAGTATTTGAAGGCGTCAGGTAAATGTATCTTTGGTGTTTTCTTAGTACTCTCGATTGGTGGAAGGAGATCCTCCCTCTTCGCATTTTCCCGAAGGGCATCTTCAAAGCGGCCAAGAAGATTGTTATTTTTCCCCGATGCGGTCAAAAGGCTAACAACACCGCGCCAATCCTGGGCACTTATGAGCTCCTCCAAGGTTGTAAATGATCGGTCCAGAGCTTTTGTTGTACGTCGGAGACCCAGGCACACTTTGGAGTCTGGGTCATAATGGAGACATTGTTTCAGGGTATTCTGTGGAACCGGAGATGATGGTAATAGGAAATACGACAGGCGGAAGATACGAGATAGAAGAGAAGTTGAAGGTGGGAGTAAATGAGAGAGCCGTCTAGATTCCCCATCGTTAGAACGGAGAAAGACGGGCAGAGAACGAACTTACGTCAGATCCGCAACCGCGCTCTCGATGTCGCCGGCAGCAAGAGCACACTCAGCACGCCATTGGCGGAGCTCTATCGAGTGGCTAGATTCCCGAATGACGGAAGACGTTGTCTCCACACAAGCGTTCCAGAGCTGTGCACGACGTTCCTTTTCCGCTTTGTCCCGCAACCGCTGCCCCTGTTCAATCACCACATCCAGCTCTTCCACATCCCGAGATATATTCTGACCCTTCGCAGCCCTGTACGCTTCAAGAGCTCTTCGTGCAGGCTCAAAGTCCCCATCTCGTGTATGTATTCGTGCTTTCATGAGGTATGCAAGGTCGAATGTGTCCGAAGTCAGCGAGAGAACCTTGTCAAAGTCGTCTAGGGCCGATGCATGTTTTGACATCGACATGTACGCCGTAGCGCGCTTGTAATAAAGAAGATAATCGGCAGGAGACTGTTCAATGGCCTCGGAGTAGAGCTTCGCTGCGTCGTTGAGCTGGCCTGCAGCGAGCAAAGTATTTGCCTTGGTGATTAAAGGCATCAAGCCTGGTGGATACAGGCCTCCTGCATCGTCCGCATGTACAGTCGGGACGAGCACGGCTGCAACAAGGACGAGCAGCGTCGAGAGCAGGCGCATAGTTTGGGGTCGCTGAATCAGGCAATTCTGAACATATTATTAATGGACACGTTGCATTCCCACGATCAGATGGCTTTGTTACATTTTAAACACGATAAATAAGAATAGTTTCTGTACCGGAAATTTACGCAGGTCCATCCCCTTCGTTGGAGTTTCCAACATAATCGAGCTGAAAATTTGATGAAATGAGTGTGATTGTTCGAATGACAAGATTATGAGCCCACTTGTCCCACCTCTGATCCATTGGCCGTACTGTCCTTGTCGACTTCCATTGTGGATTGTGTATCGGAGCCTGCCCTCTACTCGTTGTTTTAGAGAAGCCTACATGTTTCTCATACACTCACCTGGTCACCCAGAGTCGAAGTTGAACCAAGCTTCCTGCATATTGCCGAGGTGCTCGTGGAGGGGAAAGGCAGTTCGTCGCGGGGTACAATATCAATCAAAAAATCAAACTGGTCAGACTTGGTGAGTGCTTTGGCAATGTCTGCGCGCGACAATGTTCGGCGTTTATTTGAGTCTGCAATGATAAATGCGCGTGCGGTTATCTCGGCTATAAAAACTAACATAATTTGTCAGCTGACGATGACGGCGGCAGAGGTGACCGCAACGCACTTTCGCAAGCCTTGCAGAACAAGATGGGTGCTAGACAATCGAGTGACGCGTCAGACATATAGATATCTCGGCTGAAGCTTGATAAGCTGGTTTACCGTCGGCTGCAATCATCTGTTATTCCGCGAAGAAAGCATTTCAGACAATAGTCCTGAAATAGATATAACAAACCTTGTGAAACTCCTCACTTTGACATCGGGATCACTCTTCATGACCTTCTTGATCCTGGCCAATGGGAGAGGCGGGTGGCGATAATCCGGCGTCTCTTGCTCTGCCGCGTCGATCTGTCGTTGCCAAAAATTCCTCAGAAACTCGGTCAGAGGCTCCCCCGGTTGGACATATGGCTGCGGCTGCGTCATTCTCGGCGAGGTTCAAGCGAATGTGCTCGAACGAGCTCTGAGCTTTTCGTTCGTTGGAATTACACAAAAACTTTTGATGCGAGTGATGAGAAACAGCTGTATGATGACTAATACGATGGGGAATGCCCAACCCTAACCCATTCGCTAGTCTTTTTACTTTCTTGACGAATACAGCTCAGGTTACTACTAAAGATCACCTACAGGAGAGGAACTAAGGAAGAAGAAGAAAGAGGTATATGTAGGGCCAAATGTGGAGTATGGCCACTGTCGGTTGAGGAGCGAGAGAGGAGGAAGGTGAGCTCAAGTCACACGAGGCAAGCCTTGGCGTTTACGATGTGTGGTACTTAGGCTAATATATATATATTGTCTCTATGAGACAGTCTCACTGTGTCTCGTATGTCGCATGGCCGGCAGCTTGCCGACCGCTTCCGACAGCCACCATGGTGAACATTTATCTGCCCACCGACCGCGGACAAGTTCTAGCACTCTCCATCCCCTTCAGTGACATCGAGAGGCTCTCCGTCCGCCCTGTCAAATGGCTTCGATTTGTTACATTCGCCATTTGTGGAGTCCGTGGACATCTCTCCGAGTCTGCGATGCCCAATGGCCCCCCTGTCGACTATGACAGTATCTCCCTTGATAATATTGCCGAAGCTTACCATTATATTCCTGAGGGTAATATCTGTCGCTTATCGCTAATATTTTAGTTTACGCCCCTATAGGGGATTATCATCTCATCGACCACGAAGCAATGAATGATCGACTCACCTCCTCTGAGCAAACGACACGCTCTTCACGTTTCCGCAGTGATGTCATGGCGCGCGATGGCCCTGTGTGCGTCTTCACAGGGACTCCTGGTAGTGCATGCGATGCAGCACACCTACTCGCCAAAAGCAAGGGCGATGAGGTATGTATCCGTCGTCATTGTTCCGTGTCAACACCTTGCTAAACATCCTTCTAGTACATTGCGGTTGTTCTCCAAGATCGTCTCAATTTGTACGACTCCGCTCTAGAACCTAATAATCTAGGCATTAATTCTGTTGAGAACGGGATATTTTTGAGCAAGAATCTGCATTCGTTCTTCGCGCTGGGGCTCAGCGCTTTCCTAAAGGTACGTAAAGTAGACATAAGTTCCGAAAATTATTGAATCTGGTGATCTCTAGACGCCCAACTTTGCTCTGGACCCCGCCGACATTCCTAGGGTTGAGGCAGGTCCAATGCCATCCAGTCGCATCACATTACATCATTTGGCACCAGACACTAGCCGTTTTCCGCTTCCGCAATATGACGCGCGCATCACCGGTACGGGCACATCACTGCCGTCTACTGTCATCCTTGACTACATGTATGGTGTTGCTGCCTATCAACGCTGGGGCAGTGGACAGGACATCGAGGAAGTGATGGAGGAACGTTTTGCCGAGCACTATAAATCTATACCCATACCACCAGCCTCTCCGTACTCAAGCGACAGCGATAGTTTTTCAGAACCTGATGATCCCAACGGCGGCGGTTATATACCCGATAGACGACCGAGAGGGAGAAATCATAGCGCGAAAATGTCAGATGGAATGCTTCGTGCGATGGACAAGGTCCTTGCGCTCTCCACGTTGCTCAAGGGAACCACTCCTGAATTGATGGCCGCAGAAAGACAGAGGCGAGAGGAGGCGGAAGAGTTGCGTGCGGAGGAGGCTAGTCGAGTGAAAGTGCAGCAGTGGATGGAAAGCTCCCCGTGCGTTCTCTCTTACCTCTGGGTTATTTCTCACTAGAAGCTGATCTTAGGTCAAACTGAGATAACGTATTCCAGTCAAACGCAGCTATCAAGCATCACGAAAGTCTCTCACACCTATATACGATGGTCTTCCGATGCATTCCTATGCTACTAACATCAACTTGACATTATAAAAACCTAGCAAGTCATGTTACAACATTTTTAATCCCACTACATAGTGGAGTTTTCATGATTATGTCAGATGACGACAAAACCTTCACACGACCCACTTTGACTTGAACTCAAAGGTTGTATTGCAGAATGTGTCGCATGATAATCAGTGTGGCAAGATATTCTGTCACACATGGTCAATCCTAGGTGATACTGGAGATAAGCCTCACTCACCAATCGAAAGCCCCGCGTATCGGTTGCGCACGATCAGATTGTTTCCCGATATCCGATATGCAATGGATCCTTCTGGAAGTAGGTCATAGTGCGCCACTATCGTCTCATGGGCACCAGTCGTGCACTAACCCGAAAAGTCAGCAAGTGTCGTTCTAGTCGCGACTAGTTTAAAATGGCGCACCGTCCATTCTTGGCCCTGTATGCTCCTGTGACTCCATTTGTATTCGTTGCCATCAGAACCCACGAACTTTCTTATCAAAGATGACCTAAGGATGACATGTCAATACCGGTACGTAGTCCGGAATTACTTATCTTACCCGCCGAAAAACGAGGTCTTTTTGAGATAACGGGACATGGGGAACGTGCACTTGTATAGCTCAGTCCCGTACGTGATTTGCCCTAGTGATTGGTTTGCGTTGAACTCGAGTACAACGTCGGGCTCTAGCCCCCAATGTGATTTATCTCGTCGCATCATCCGGTAGGCAACCTTGTAAATGTTGATCCTGTGCCCCACCGGGTCACGACAGACTCGAAAGAAAAGCCGCTCATAAATGTCATCCCAGTCCGAATCGTCGTTGCGGCCAGTACGGTCTTCAAAGGTATAATCGAACAATTTTGTGCCACTGATCACAGGAACGGGAGTGGCAATCGACATGAGAAATGTATAAAATGGAGTGCAGGGTGACAAGAAAAGGCGGCGTCTCGAAGCGAACAAAGAACAATGGACATTCTCCTTTTATATATCTGGTCACATTGATGCATTTGTCAACAGAGTTTGGCCGCTAGAATGGAGGAGACATCTAGGCATCACCGGGGTTGGGGTGATTCGACCGGAACGTGGTCCAATGACCGGTGCTTCGGAATTCCTTTCCTGTCTGTTTACACTAACACAGTCGGTCCGCCTCTGATGATAAGACAGAGACGTCAGGTCATGCGGCGTTCCATCCGCAGTTCCATGGCGATAGAAAGGGGCTTCGGGCTTATTGAGGATATACGATTATGAGGCAGTGCATAACCTGTTGGCGACAATGGCGTGGCTATAATGGCGTGCGATTTGCGTTTGACAGCTATTCGGTTTGAATATTGCGTCAAGTCATTTTCTGCACCTGAATGACCGAAATGGCAACTGCGCCACAACAATGAATGGTGATGTCAGCTAGCACAGCGCGCAGGTGACAGTTGTCAGGGTACTCACATATGGGCTAACAATAGGTTCTATTGTGCCTTATTCGTACACTTTCCCTCGGGCGCTATCCTATACACTTGCACATTGACTGGCGTTAGGCAAAGGTTAAGCAATACTGCGCATCGCGGATAGAAAAATTAAGCTTTCGGATATGCCGAGGCGGTTATGGCAAAGTGATAGCCAGCTCGATAAGGGTGAGGTGTGGGTTCCCCTTCAGCCCATGTGCGACTCCTACTGTAGTATGGGACTAAAACACCTGACCTCCGCCAACGAGACTCATGCCAAACACTTCAATGGTTAGCGTAATGGAGCACGTGCCGACCTCACGTTAATACAGTTGCACGAGACGTAGGATCACAGCTCCATGCTCCGAATTCCAGATTTGCGGGCAATCATGAACGATCTTCTTCAAGCAATATAAAATACCATGTGTTCGCTTAAAAGGGATCTAGTCACAAACTAAGCTATTCTGTTTCGTCGATATGACAATTTTGGCACTACCGCATATTAACTATTCGCACGGCAGGGCGTAAAGGCCAGCTTACTTTTTAAAGCAACGAAAAACGTGTACCTCCCCAATCGTCCGGCACATTAAGATTCGCCCGCAAATCCACCCCCTTCAATCATGGAGGCGGACGTTTTTGCATCTAGGAATAGCTCATTCATTTCACCAATGTCCTCCATCTCGATCTGGCTGCGACCCGCCAGTTGGGCCAAAATTGATGCTGGCGTAAGCAATTGCAGTGCATACCTGCGGGACGAGTATGAATTAGAATGAGTGTGCAGCGGGCCGGTGGATGACAGATATCTACCGCAGGGAGCTTTTTTCTCCTTCCGTCGCCAACCGCTCTATGACACCCGGGCCCAGTTTCAACCCTTCAACATTTGCTCGGAGCTGCACCACTTTGCTTATCTGCTCCCGCGTGTGGCTGTCTGTCTTGACAATCATACATCTGCGTGCCGCACGTTACCGAATGAATACTAATGGGAATATGACGAAATGATTCCTGAGCACCTATCAAGCAAATCCCTCGGAACACCATGGGGTGATACAATGTCCGTTGTGCCCCGGACGAGTGAGTTGCCTCTATTGGTTGCGAGTACGACGGTGGGTGCCATCGTTGATTCCAGTAGCGAGTTGAGATAAGTGAAACACTCGATATCAAGCATGTGAACCTAGAAGCATATCAACAATGCGTTCTGATAGCTGACGATGACGCACCTCGTCAATGAAGACGACACCAGGGACCACCTCTGCCACTCCTTGATCGACGTAGCCCTTGACCACCTTGTTCACTTCCCTTCTCAACTTGTCCGTCACCTCTGTTCTGCCCGTCTTGACGAGACTGCCCATGACACTCATAATATCTTGTCCTCCCTGAGGACGCGCATTTGCAGCGTCAAGGTCGCCTAGGGTCACATCCTGAACTAGTTCCTTTCGTTTGTGAACGTCGCCTTTGGGGAGTGGGACGTATGTTTCTGACTCGAGATCATACGATGAAGCATATGCATCTGACCGTCCCACACGCTAAAATACTGTTAATTCGGTATATTTGGGACGAGTGTGAAGGCTGTCTTGCCTTGACTGCACCGGTATTCGCTTCGATATAGATGACGTCCCCAACCACAATTTTTTCCTTCAAAATTGCTTCGTAGATACTGGGATCTAAACGAAGCTGTTTTGTTCCCTTGACAGTTTTAAGCCCGACAACGACGTGCGCTACCGTTTTCCCATACCCACTCAGGGGGTTTTCCGTTTCGGTGGGCGTTAGCTCAGTGACCTCTCCTTCGTAAACTTCTTTTGTTTCCTTTATCCGTAAACCTTGAACAGAGACTTGGCATGAAGTAGGACTAGGAAAACCGTGAGACGCACCTATGGCCCGCCTGAACACTTCAGCAAGGACTTCGGTCTTTTTGACCTCTGCGCTATATACTTCTGAGCCAACCATGGGACAGAAGGGGACCTTGACACCAAGCTCATGGGATATTGCGAGAGCAAGGGCCGTTTTTCCCGTCCCAGGCGCGCCGACGAGCAAAAGAGCGCGCCCGGAGAATTTTCGCGACTTGATGAGATCAACGATGACACCACACGCCTCACCTTGATGCCTCAGTCATCCATCACTACAAGGGTGGAGGAACTGAAACGCTCACCTCGCGCGCGTTCGTCTGGCCGATGAAACCAGCATTGTCGCCGGCTGCGAGCCCTTCGGCATTGAGGCCGAGACCTTTTATGTGTGAATGGGGAGCGATTCTTGAGGATCTTCCGGCCACAGGCGCCGAGGGCGGGGGAAGGGCATTGTGGGCGGTGGTGGACGTGCTCGGCTTCATGAGAGCGAATAACAAATGTAAACAATCTCAGAATACGGCAAAACTCGGACTGGACATTATCGATTTCAATCGCCATCATGCCTCGCAAGTTTTTCGTTGGAGGAAATTTCAAACTGAACCCCACTTCTCAGAGTGGACTGCATTCTCTTATCCAGAATCTGAACCAAGCCGATCTCGATCCCAACACAGGTCTGTCATCTTATCTTATTGACTGTCCATCTCATATTCCTTTCAGAGGTTGTTATTGCGCCTCCTGCTCTTTATCTGCCATCTACAAAGGATCAAGTGCGCAAAGACGTGGCGGTTTCAGCTCAGAACTGTCATTTCAAAGATTCGGGTGCTTATACTGGCGAGATCAGGCATGTACATCTCCATCGCGACACTCCATCGCTGAACGACTGACTGGAATCTGCAGTCCTAAGCAGTTGGTTGACGCCGGCATCCCATATGTTATTCTCGGTACGCCCCTCGGCTGCATCGTATTATCGGTTGTCCGCTCATCAAGCAACAGGTCACTCTGAAAGACGCACGCAATTTAAGGAAACTTCTGAACTTGTCGCGCAGAAAGTTCGGGCGGCCCTTGACTCGGGTTTGAAGGTCATCCTCTGCATTGGAGAAACGCTCGCAGAGCGTGAGGGAGGCGAGACAACAAAAGTTGTCGAGGAGCAATTGAAAGCCGTCGTCAAGGTCACAAAGGAGACGGAATGGGCGTGAGCGATTTCGATGCTTCTCATTTCTTTCACTCATGTACATTATTAAAAGTGAAAATATCGTCATCGCGTACGAACCCGTGTGGGCTATCGGGACAGGCAGAGTTGCGACCGCCTCACAAGCTCAGGAAACCCATGTTGACATTCGGTCTTACTTGAGCATGGCGATCTCTCAATCTGTCAGCGAATCCACTCGTATCATTTACGGTGGTAGTGTATCTGCAGCAAACTCGGTGGATCTTGGTACGCTATTTTCACTTGCGTGCTCCGCATTTAACTCACACTGTATAGCACAACAAGCTGATGTCGATGGCTTTCTTGTTGGTGGTGCTTCACTCAAGCCTGAATTTGTCCAAATCATCAACAGTAGACGTCCCTAATGACATGATGAATATGAGAGCAGTATAAATCTTTGTAGATTATCCGTAGCACCGAGTTGTCCTCCCCGTTCAATCTCGAATACATTTAGATTTAAATCCAGCGGACCAGGGTGGCGATGGTAAAGCTGGACGGAAGCATGTCCTGCATTTGCATATAGTGTTTACAAGTTACGCGCTCTATCATGTATAAAAAGTCTGTTTGTAGTACTAGCGATGCCCCTGGATGGTTCAACATCCGCGTGGCATGTTCAAGTTCCTGGAAGTAATCCAGACGAGCGTCAATCGTGTCAGTAATTTCCAGCAATTTGTTCTAGTGGATGCATTAGCAGCATTCAAAGGGTGTTGAACAAGACATACTCTTTCGTCCAGCAATCTTTCGCATGCGTCGTTGAGACTTCTTCCGCCCACTCCAGTTGCCCAGCATACTGTTCACTTCCTTTTCTATCATGGTCTGACACGTTGGCAATGTGGGCACGAAAATGCGACTCTTGGCTGTGGGCGACGGAGCGATCGAT
>MIPV01001921.1:0-10670 GCA_001983365.1 Amanita bisporigera | reverse complement strand
AATAAAAAATAAACTTAACCAATTCAGGAAGAAGAGGAGAGTGAGCAAGGGGAGGTTGGTGTTGAGAGGATTTTGCTAGTGCTGTGGTAGGTGACTGAGTATTGTCATAATTAATGTGGCTCACCCTGTCTGGGCAAGCTTGACACACCTGTTGATGAGGCCAGGAGTATGGAAGAGGGTGTTGAAGGTGATCAGAGAAAGGATCTGGTAAATTGCAATTGACATGTTGCAATATGTCTGTCAGATGAGTTGGTTGTTGGTTTGGATCTTTATGTTTTGTCAACTCCCTGTTGTGGCTGCACAAGATGAAGCACCTGTTGAAAGAGGGTACAGCAGCGCATGCACAGGCTAAGTAAGGCTTTCAACTACTTACATTTGTTTTAGACTGTCTGGTGCCAGTGTCTCAATGGTCAGCACTGCTGGCATATGCTGCTCAGCTGCAACTTGTGCTTCTGGTGCAACTTGAGGTGCCGGTTTGTGGCCAGGTGTCTGGTCATGTATGTCACCTGCATCCAGGTGTTCAGCTGTGCCCACGGGTTGTGGTTGGTGAGTGGGTGGCTGCTCGTGCTTTTCACCAGCTGGGTCTGCACTGCCTTCTTGTTCCAGGACTTCAGTCAATGGTGCCCGTGGCGATTCAATTGACAATGAGGCAAAAGTTGGTGGAATATCAAAATCAGGGATTGTTGCGACATTTGTTGGCATGATGGGAGGTGCTGGTGCCAATTGTGAAGCAAGTGCCAGTGCCGGTAGTGGTATTGCCAGTGGTATTGCTGGTATTACCATGGGTCTTGATGGTGTTGCCGTTGCCAGCCAGGTTGCTGATGGTCCAGGACCTGCCATTTGACCAGCTCTCCATTGCACCTGTCTCCACATTGGTCCCTGTTGATGCCATACCCAAGTGACATTGTCTGTTGGTGTTACGACTTAACGATTTTCTTATATTTTTATCTATTTTATCTGGAGGCCTACGGACGAGTTATCACTTATGGAAGGAAGGCCACACCCCCGTGTTAGGATGGTCTAGGGTTATGTCAGCAAGGTGGCTGTACAGGAATACCGATTAGATCAAGAGATATGGATGACGGTTGAGTCACATCTTCTCATGGGGGCCGGGTGAGTCTGGGTTGAGGGTCTGGGTTCGTTGCTGCACGTACACGGTCATGGGGCTGCGTAGTCTGTGCGCATGGACCAATGCTCATATGTATAAAAGGTGGTGCGTTCGTAGGTAGGAGTCCTTAAGACTCTAGATAGTTTGCTCTACCACAGCTTACTGGTCTATTGTGTCGCAATACATCTCTTCTCCACACTCGCCTCATAAGTCTCAGGGTTGTGGTTAGGCTTGTCCTAACATAATCTAGAGTCTTTATCTGCAAACCCTTCGTCATTGGTCACAGCGCCGAGCACGTCTTGCTCGCTGTCGCTCACAGCGTCGAAGCCTTTTTTCAAGTTTCAACAGACGTCTGACCTAGTGCACGTTGTGACACGTGGCCACTAGCAGCCTCGAGTACTCTAGGCGACACAACAGTATTGGACGAGAGTAGGGGCTTTGCCGATTAGTAGACCAGGCAGGGTCGAATCGGGTACCTACACCAGTACTGCGGAAAAGTGGGTGGAACCCACGAAGACAACTTGGTGGCGTGCCGTGTATCAAGGCATACAGTCTCAGAATACCAATTACGTATTGGATCTATTGATCTGAGCACGAGGACATCTGAGTGAAGCGCCGGGCACCATGCTATTGAGTCAGTTGGTGGAATTAAATCGAAGAATTGCGTGCGGGTGCGTTATTGACCGCAGCATAGAATATCCACGTTAGGAAGCGTGTGATATTGAAGAAGAGGCAACAAAGATCTATCTAGATCTCCTAGGCGACATGCAGGGGCCTTTTAATTACGTTTTGCCAAGGGCAGGGTTGTCCTTGATGGGAGTCGGCATCGTGTTCGAGCTCGACTGGGCGCAGGGATGCGCAGAACCAAAGAAATCATCCAAGACGGCTGTGCGGCTCGATAACTGACAGCGCGATGCACACGTCCGTGCCTGGCAGGCATGGAAAAAGGAACAGAGGCGGCAGTCATGCCGCGAACAACGGATACGAGAGCGTGAGGCCTGGGCGGCCGAACAGGAGTCCCTGAGAGAACAGGAGGAGGCGTGGGAAGCACTCCTCGAACAGCGCCGAAAGTCGGCCAGAGAACAAAAGAAGTATTATGAATACTTAACCCAGATCGAGAAGGAGCGGCAGACCCTGGAGGATCTGTTACAGCAATTCGAGGCGGACTCCCCGGTGCGGGAGGCACTTTTCAATACCCCATCAAACCTTCGGTTGTTGTCACTAGGGTTTGATATCGTCACCCTGCAGCATAACGGATTGGTGTTATCGGCTAAAGAAAGGAATCGGTTGATGCACGCAGCCAACGGAAACATCCGATCCACTAAGGCAGCTCGGGTGCAGGCTCGAAAGGAGGACGTCGAGCGAGCCACTGGAATTCGGTATGACCCATACATGAAGACCTATATCCGGACCCAAGCCCATAAGGAAACCCCGGTGGAAACCCCCGAGCCAGGAATAATCGCCCCCATGCCAGTATTACACATGGACCTATTCCTGAGACAATTAGGAGAGGTTCTGGATCATACCAAAACGTGGGTAGATTTGTTACAATCCCCACGGTTGCCGAGTCAATATACAACGGATATCCCCGAGGATGCACCATGGCGACGAGACGGTTATTGTTATATGACTCTGTTCAAGGAAGAGTACTATAACAAGTTCTATTGGCCAGGTTACCCTACTCTTGAAGATATCTTGTCATGGGAACCCGAACTCAGGGACACGAGGGCAAGATTCGTGATCCAAGACACCGATGAGGACGGGGTGTATCATGTGATTGAGGAAGCGGCAATCCGGAAATATGAGGATGACGTATACACGTGGGCAGATTTGGAAGATCTGGAACAGTGTGGCAAGTATGCCAAGAAAGCGGTACTAGGGGGGCTGGGAAAATCAAAACCTAAAACAATTTCCTCATTTGTTCAGTCCGTTCCTGATTCGCAACGATCTACCAAAACCACACAGCCATCTCCAGTATCCACGAAGATGTCCTATTCCCAGGCAGTAATTAGTCAATCGGGGCCGAGTAAATCATTAACACGCACGATGGGCACTGATTTCACATGGCACAACGGACCTGTACAAAGGGTAGAAGATTGGATTGACGAGGACCCTGCAATCCCCTGGGTTAGTGAAGATGTGCAGGCAAGGAAAGAGCCTGACAAGCGCAGGAACAAATTGATGAGGCTAAGAAATGGATTGACGTGGGAAAACCCAAGTATTTCACCAACTGGGGATACAAGGACCACGCCAAAATGGCTATCAATAACTGGCGCCGGGCGGTGGATAAAGAATTCGCGTTACCATATCCGTACCCGGTACAGAGACCGCCCTCCGATAAAACCAAATTACACCCAGACATTCCCGGATACTGCTGCCTTATCCTAATTAAGAAGCGCTATTGGGATGAATACATGTGGCCAAAATACCCACAAGTACACGAGGTAGTAACATGGGATAAGAGTCTACGGGAGTCCAAAGTTTCAATCATGATCCGAAAAACATATGGAGTCCAAGATTGCTACCACGTAGAAAAATTGGCTAGCGGAGTTGATGGGTGGCACGAGCTCTCCTTAATCATGGCATCAGGCATGGGGTACAAACGTCTTGGTGCATTCAGGTACACGGGAGAAATGATCACCTGCCTTTATAATGCTATGATGGGTTACCAACGGCATGTGGCAGCAAGCGACATTGAACCGGTAGAAGTGGGAAACCCTATAGGGACAACATCGGCGGATGTAGCGCACACCAACAACCTGATCGAATGACAGGAACGAGGCAGACGGGATACGGCAAATGCAATCGCCACGGTAATTGCGGATGGAATCAATGAATGGAGAAGGGTAAACCCAAGACCAGACCCATCTCCACTCATGAAAGCCGAGATGCCCGATTATTACCAAGGAGACCCTCGATACGTTGACGCATGGTGCCGCCAGATGCAAACCTATTTCCTACTAGCACGGGAAAATCAATTAGGGCGACAAATCTCAATTTGTCTATACCGGATCAAGGGCGGAGACAAACATCGGGCTGGCGATTGGGCCAATGTCAAATTACGCCAGTGGCAAGAAGCGCACAAGGAGTATGAAAAAGGGGTACAGGATGGGGATTGGCCAGGAGACCTCTCCTACCAAGAGTTAAATGATGGAGAAATGGCGGGGGGAGTTGTGGCACGAAGGGCGTTGAGACATAAGTTCCCATTTGTAAGCTGGGAAGGTTTCAAAACGGAAATGCACGACTTCTTTATGTCAACGGAAACGCAGGAAGAGGCCACAGCAGCATTGATCGCTCTCAAGCAAGGGGATTCCCTAGTCGAGGATTACATCATCCGTTTTAATGCGCAGGCACCACTGTCTGGATGGGACGGCAAGGCGTTAATTGATCTGTTCAAGGATCACATCAATCCAGCCCTGGGGCGAGAATTAATCCAACACGGTAACTTGCCGGCTAATGCAACCCTGAGGGAAATCCAAGATCGGGCGATAGAACTTGCTAAAGCATATCGACGCGCAAAAAAGGCATACGGCGGTCGCTCAGGATTCTCCGCGTTCAAAGAAAAGTCCATAGAAAAACAAGCCAAGCCAATTGCTTACAAACCGGTAACACCTGACCCGGATGCAATGGATGTAGACGCCACCTGACGCAAAGAGCGCGTTTGTTACAATTGCGGAAAACCGGGCCACTTCAAGGTGGATTGCAAGGAACCAAGGAAATACACGCGCACCGAGAAAGGAAAAGGGTGCATGAGGGAAGTCCGGATAGAGGAGCTTACGGAGGAACAATGGGAGGAAATGGGAAAGGCGAAGGGTTTTGGCGGAAGCCAGTAGGAGCGTGCTCAGCGCTACTGGCTCAAAAGGTTTCTAGCTCGGACAAGGACTCTTGTATAGTACTACCAGAACTATTATACGAGTGCAGGTCACAAATTCACCAAGTGAGAAACTTAAGTATGAGCACAAAACCAAGATTGAGAACCTGGTCCTCCAAGTGGGTACTACGACGAATCTGGCAACAAGATAAGGCAATGGCGGTACAATGTTTAAGAGAATGGGTCCACAACAAACATGTAAAGGAGGCCACTGAGGAGCTGGTAGATCAGCTGAACAATTTACCGGAATCAGACGCATTATGGAACCTGATGCATCTAAGGGGCCAAGTAGTCAAAGCTACAGGAAAGCAAGAAATGAACCTCAAGGCAATCATTACCACTATGGACACAGGGGACAACATTGAGGTCCAGGCTTTACTAGATTCAGGATGCACAGGCACATGCATTAATGACAAATTTGTGGAACGACACAAATTAAACAAACGTAAAATGCTGAGACCAATGCCTGTTTATAATGCAGATGGAACTCGCAATGCAATGGGTAGCCTAGAGTACATGACGCAATTTAAGTTACGAATTGGGGATCATGAGGAGGTTATCGAATGCAGGGTGGCAAGACTAGGCAAGACAGATCTGTTCATTGGTTATGATTGGCTACAGAAGCACAATCCCGTAATCGACTGGAGGCGACAACAGGTCACATTTAGCTGGTGCCCGGGAACGTGTTGGAATAGGTCCGAAGTCAATGAACCGGAGGAAGAAATAGACCCAATGGAGCCATTAGAGGAGGGCAAGAAATTACTGGTGGTACATATTGGTGAACCTGAGTTAAGGATACGATTGGTAGCAACGGATATCGCTGCAAAGGAAGCAGCTATGGCAGTAAAAAGATCTCTTGAAGACGTGGTGCCAAAACATTATTTAGGGCATAGGAAGGTCTTCGAGAAGGAAACATTTGACGAGCTACCGCCACGACGTCCCTGGGACCACGCAATTGAATTAATACCAGGATCTAAGCCAGTAGATTGTAAAATCTACCCATTGAACCGAGACGAACAGGCGCAATTGGACGAATTCTTAAAAGAAAACTTGGATACAGGGCGAATTCAACCTAGCAAGTCGCCGATGGCATCACCATTTTTCTTCATCAAAAAGAAGGACGGTAAACTTAGACCAGTACAAGATTACCGGCGACTAAATGAGATGACGATTAAAAACCGGTATCCATTACCTTTGATTGGCGAATTAGTGGATAAATTATCAAAAGCCAAGGTTTTCTCCAAGATGGACATCCGATGGGGTTATAATAACGTCCGGATTAAAGAAGGCGATGAATGGAAAGCCGCCTTTCGAACGAATAGGGGCTTGTTCGAACCACTGGTAATGTTTTTTGGACTTACCAATTCGCCAGCAACATTCCAGACCATGATGAACGACATATTCAGGCAAGAAATTGCAGAAGGATGGGTTGTTATTTACATGGACGACATATTGGTCTTCTCAACGTCACAGGAAGAGCATACCAAGCACGTAAATCGGATATTGGCAAAGTTGGAAAATCACAAGCTATCACTGAAACCAGAAAAGTGTTGGTTCGATCAACCACAGATAGACTTTTTGGGTTTGGTGATCAGCCAGGACTCGATCAGGATGGAAACGGGAAAGGTTAAAGCATTGGCTGAGTGGCCGGAACCCACGTGCAAGAGGGAACTTCAGCAGTTCCTGGGTTTTATCAACTTTTACCGACGTTTTGTGGAGGGATTTGCAAAGGTTGCAAAGCCATTAACTAAGTTGACAGGCAAGGTTGACTGGTTATGGACGGAATTACAGTCTCAGGCTTTTCAGGGACTGAAAGAGCTTGTGGCGAGGGAGGTGATTCTAAAAATTCCAGACGATAAAGGACAATTCCGAGTGGAAGTCGATGCTTCAGATTTTGCAATAGGAGGAATCTTGTCTCAAATTGGAAAGGATGGATTATGGAGACCGGTGGCCTTTATTTCGAAGGCTCTCAACGACGCGGAATGAAACTATGAGATCTATGATAAGGAGATGCTGGCGGTCATGCACGCATTTTATGAATGGTCTCATTATCTCAAAGGAGCCAAGGAGACAGTTGAGGTCCTAACCGATCATCAAAACCTGACATACTTCCGAAAACCGCAAAACCTCAACAGGCGACAAGCGCAATGGGTAACGGATCTACAGGACTATAACTTCGTTATTAAACATCGGTCAGGGAAGTCCAATTCCAAAGCCGATCTACTATCCAGAAGAGCGGGTCATGAGCGGGGACAAAATGACAATGAGGGCGTAATACTCCTAAAAGAACACCTTTTCATCCGGTTATATGACGATGATCGAGCCATAGAAGACATTATCGAGGATATCCGAAAAATCCCTAAACGGCAATGGGAGACGCAGGTACAGCAGGGAATTGCACAACAAGACGAAAACTTCAAGATCTCCAACGGACTATTGGAATGGAAGGGAAGGGTGTATGTACCGGTACACATTAGGCTTAGGGAAAACCTTATCCAAATCCATCATTCATGGGGACATTCAGGAGTAGCCAAGACACTGGAAAACCTGACACGAAACTTCTGGTGGCCTAACATGCGCAAAGACATCGAAAGGTACATCCCTGGGTGCGAGACATGTCAACAGGCAAAACTGGATTGGCAACCGCACGCAGCACCATTAGTGCCGAACGAAGTACCATCGGAACCATGGGAGGTTGTGTCAGTGGACCTAATGGGGCCACTACCAGAGTCAAAAGGCAATGACATGATTATGGTAGTGGTGGATCGTTTCACTAAGAAATCGTGTTTCTTACCAACAACGTCATCAGTGACATCACAAGGGGTGGCCATCTTATTTCGGGATAATGTATTCAGGGAGCATGGATTACCGCATAAGGTCATCAGTGATCGAGGACCACAGTTCGCATCAAAGTTCATGGACAATCTGTACGGAATGATGGGGATCAAAGCTAATCGATCAATGGCATATCATCTGCAGACCGATGGCCAAACGGAGCGCGTCAATCAGGAAGTTAAAGAATTCCTGACTATGTTCGTAAATCATCAACAGGATAACTGGAGCGATTGGTTAGCAGTGGCGCAATTCTGCCATAATGATCGAGTCCATTCGGCAACCGGATATTCCCCGTTCTTCATGAATTACGGACGACACCCGAACAAGGGACTTAACCCCACGCACACGCCCAAAGTCGTTGCAGTAGAAGACCTGGTCAAGGAAGTCGAGGATGTACACGCAAAGGCAAAACAGGCTCTGGATAACGCCGCCAACGTAATGAAAAAGCGATACAATCAGAATCATCAAGCGGCACGGCAGTACAAACCCGGAGATAAGGTGTACCTCAGTACGGAAAATCTGCCAGTTATACGTGCTACAAAAAAGTTTGACGGTAAATTCGTGGGTCCCCTGGAAGTGGTCAAGAAGGTCGGCGAATCCACATATCAACTCAAGATTCCGGCTTCCTGGAAAATCTACAACGTATTTAACCAGGTTCTCCTCAAACCCTATCACGAACCCGCCTTCCCTGGCCAAAAGGAGAAAGCAGCGCAGCGAAAAGAATTGCAGATGGTGGAGGAGTCCCAGGACGACGAATACGAAGTCAAAGAAGTCGTGGATAGCCGAGTTAGCGGACGCGCCGGGGGACGTTTAGAGTACCTGGTCAAATGGAAGAATTACCCTGTGGAGGAATCAACATGGGAACCTGCTGAGAACCTCGCAAACGCTAAGAAGGAGGTTCAAAAATTCCATAAGGCAAACCCAGGGGCTCCAAGATGGGTGGCCAATACTCGCGAGCTACGTTACCGGAAGTGGGAAAATCACACACAGGCATTGGTGCCCAAACGTCTGTTTGGATGGGAAGACGGAAAATTTGAACGTGATTACCTTGAGCGCCTAGAAAGGAACTGGCACAGATGGAAAGGTGACCGGAAAGATATTTATGCCAAGGAAGATACGGCTGGCACGTTTCAGAGGCTTTTGGAAGGCTCTACTTCTCGGGACGAGAAGTCTTAAGGGGAGGGTCATGTTACGACTTAACGATTTTCTTATATTTTTATCTATTTTATCTGGAGGCCTACGGACGAGTTATCACTTATGGAAGGAAGGTCACACCCCTGTGTTAGGATGGTCTAGGGTTATGTCAGCAAGGTGGCTGTACAGGAATACCGATTAGATCAAGAGATATGGATGATGGTCAAGTCACATCTTCTCATGGGGGCTGGGTGAGTCTGGGTTGAGGGTCTGGGTTCATTGCTGCGCATACACGGTCATGGGGCTGCGTAGTCTGTGCGCACGGACCAATGCTCATATGTATAAAAGGTGGTGCGTTCGTAGGTAGGAGTCCTTAAGACTCTAGATAGTTTGCTCTACCACAGCTTACTGGTCTATTGTGTCGCAATACATCTCTTCTCCACACTCGCCTCATAAGTCTCAGGGTTGTGGTTAGGCTTGTCCTAACAGTTGGATCCGATGTGATGATGGGTCTCCCATGCACTACACCTTCGTCTGGCAGACTCAAATAGTCGTATACATTGTTCATTTTCTCCATCAATGTATCGACATTATGTTCAAGGATCTCCAGACATGCAGAGGTGTTTAATTGATCTTCAGACAACAGTATGCTGGCCCTGCTGAAAATTGTCTGAAGATGTCCATTGATTGTGGATATCTTTTCCTGCAGGGCCACTATACACTGCTCATCCTTGTATGCATCATCAGCATTGGCTGAGAGGGCGTCGTCAAGCCATTTGCCTAATTGAGACAGTTGGTCATGGAAGTGATTGCGCTCTGGACGAGGTAGAGCCTCCATGCTTGCTCGTCATCCACTGGATGCTGGTGAATTTGCCAGTTGCTGGAATACCCTGGAATGATGTGCCAGTAGTGCTGCCGGTGCATCCACTGGTTCAACCTCCATGATTTCATCATCCTGAACTTGACGCTTGGTGCGCGCTGCCAGTGCCGGTTCAACCTCCATAACTTCATCATCATCCACAACCTGAACATGGCGCTTGGTGCACATCCTTCCTCTCGCATCTGCCTTGCCACCTGTGGTCCTTGTCTGCTCTCTGACCCTGCCTTGTTTCGTCCCGCTATAATTACACTTTTCTTTCTGATTGAAGCATGTCACACATGATCCTCCCTTCACTTCTTTCTCACATTGCTGGCCCCGTTTTTTGCACAGGTCACATGGCTCGGTGAAGTACTCCCCTGTACCTTCAGCCCTACAGCATTGTTTTGATTTGGCTTGCTTCGGGGTGTTTGCTCTGGACTTTGAGTGAACTCGTTTCAGATGTGATGCAAGTGGTTGCTCATTGCCACTCGACTCCATTTCAATGTCTGATGGCTGATTGGGGTGAATCAGTTCCTGATCACCTTCACCACTGTCATCATCCATATTGGCAAACACATTGCACTTCGCCTTTTTGTTTGTCCAGGGCGGAATCAAACCTTCTGCCTGAGACCGTTGAGTTTCAACCAGCCGTGGCTGGTTTGACGATGATGCCTGAGCAAAGGTTTGCGCCGCAGCTCTTTGCATCATTCAGTGTGGCCGCGGTGATTGTGCTGGGCCTTGTGGCACCGGCAGCTGTTCAGACATGCCAGTCGGAGAAGAGGCTTGCACCAGCAATTGCTGTGGACCCATGATTAACCTAATCTGGGGAGGTGTTTTCATCGGTACAGCTGTGCGCAGCAGGC
>MIPV01001901.1:0-10387 GCA_001983365.1 Amanita bisporigera | reverse complement strand
CAAATTCATCACCAAAGAAGTCGACTTTCTAGGGATGATTATCGCAGAAGGACAGATAAGAATGGATCCAGCAAAGCTTACAGGAATCAGCAAATGGCCAGAACCGAAAACTGTCAAACAAGTTTGGTCTTTCTTGGGATTTGCGAATTTCTACAGGAAGTTTGTTGGCAATTATGCAGAAATCCACTCATGGAATTGACCAAGAAGAATGTTCTGTTCACATGGGATGATGAATGCCAGAGGTCTTTCAATGCTCTGAAGGTGAAATTCTTAGAAGAACCGGTTTTAGTGATGCCAGACCTGTTGAAACCCTTTACCCTGGAGACAGACACGTCAAATTGGGCAGTAGGGGCAGAATTGAAGCAACGAGGGTCTGATGGAGAACTACACCCATGTGGATATATGAGTCACCGACTATCGGACACAGAACAAAGGTACCAGGTCTATGGTTGTGAATTAATGGCAATAAAGAAGGCATTTGAAATGTGGAAGCATCTTTTGAAAGGATCGCCACACAGGATCATCATTCACTGTGATCACAAGAATCTCTCATACTACAAGCACCCACAGCTTATGACTGCTAGACAGTCTTGATGGTGGCAGGAAATTATGGAATATGACATCACTCTGGAGCATGTACCAGGATCAAAATTAATTCAAGCAGACACATTATCATGATGCCCTGATCATGTCAATGAAGAAGAAGCAAAAGCAAAGGCAGTGCCTCAAACCATGATCTCACCAGATATGGTTATCAGATCTATCATGACATCTTGGGCAAACAAAATAAAGGAATTGATGAAAAAAGATAAATTCGCTCACACAATTGTCAACGGTTTAAAAATAGGAAAACTACCGCTGAAAGCGAAGTTAACTGAATGAAAATACGACGGAGAAACCCTCCAATATCAAGGACGAATCTATATACCTGATAACAATGCATTACAACAAGAAATCATTAAATTACACCATAATCCCACAGTAATGGGACATCCAGGACGTCTAAAGACTCTATCACTCGTCAGACGCGACTACTGGTGGCCAGGAATGGCATCCCTTGTCAACAAATGGGTAGAAGGATGCGCACTATGTCAGCAGATGAAAGTAAACACACATCCGATCATGCCGAGTTTAATGCCAATCAAATCGACCACCACAAGACCTTTTGAACAAGTTTCACTAGATTTCGTCACAGACTTACCCCAAGTAGAAGGGTTTGATTCTGTTTTGACCGTGGTCAATCAAGGCTTGACAAAGGGGGTAATATTCATCCCTTGCAAGAAAACTTTCACCGCTCTTGACACCACCAACTCATACATCAATGAAGTGTATAAACACTTTGGCCTACCCATAACCCTTATATCTGACAGAGGACCACAATTTACATCGAAGCTATTCGAAGAATGTGCAAGATCTTTGGAATCAACCATTGGAAATCCACAGCCTTTCATCCACAGACACATGGAGTATCATAATGCCTAAATCAGGAACTTGAAACATATCTCAGGCTATTCTGCACCAATCACACTATCACATGGAAAGAATATCTCCCTTTAGCAGAATTTGTGCACAATCAGTGCCCACATCAATCTACAAAAATGGCACCATTCGAAATAATGTTTGGAAGCGAACCAGTGGCCATACCAACTGCATTCCCTCGTATAAATGTTCCTACAGCCGAAGAATGTTTCAGATTAATTAATCAAATCAGAGACAAAGCATTAGCGCACATGAACTATCTAGACAACTCATGATGCAAAGAGTTAAAGGCAAGATGCACCACTTTAAAGAAGGCGACCAAGTTTGGCTAGATTCTAGGAATCTTAAAACTGATCAACTGCGCAAATTTGCCCCAAGGAGAGAAGGACCTTTTAAAATAGAAAAAGCACTTGGACCAGTGACATATAAACTTCAGCTACCCCAAAGATGGAAAATTCACCCAGTGTTTCATGTTTCCCTTCTCACACCCTTCCAAGAAAATGATATCCACAGACAAAACTATTCTAGACCACCTCCAGATTTAATTCAAGAACAAGAAGAGTTTGAAATTGAAACAATCATCTCACACTGACAAAAAGGTAACAAATGGCAATATTTGATCAAGTGGAAAGGCTATCCCATGTCTGACAATTCTTGGGAAGACAAAGAAAATTTAGAACACTCTCAGGAGACCCTACAGGAGTATAAGAAGTGACATAAATTACCCGAACTCCCAACCCAGAGTTCTAGCAATCGCCCATGTCGAAAGCAATAACTTCTACCATGTCTACCACCTCCTCCAATGTCTCTACCACCTCCAACACCTCTACTCCTCGTACCTCACCTCCTATTTCCATCCCAGACGCGCCCAGGATGCCATCACCTGTGTTCAGCAGCCCACCCTCTCCGCAACCATTGCCAGTACCTCCCAGTATGTTACCGCTGTAACAATTATTGTAAGGCCGACGTGTGAATGGCGTTCGGCCAAAGGGGCTTCGGAGGTCTGCTCAGAGCTTGTTGGAGCTCAACAGAAGGCGTAGGAAAGGCCAGAGGCCGCCGTCGGAGGTTTAGAACGAGTGTGGGGGGGTATATTCGCTTCCTAACTACGTACAAGCTGACGGAATATAAACTATGGGCCTCGAGGCACCCATGCGGCGCTTGCACAACATGTAATGGTGCCATACACCTCCGTCGGCGGTCTGGGGGTCGCCTATGGTTCCGTCTTGGCGGCGGCTTTGACTGTCGGTCCCAACGTAGCCGGAATCGGCACGTTACACCGCCCCCATATGACAGTCCATCTGGTATGGAAATCACATGTATCACTCATTCTGTTGTCAATTTATTATCAGGAAGTGATTCCATCATGGAGGAAATGCACTGAGCTGTTCAGCAGGCCAGAGTTATGACCACCAATATTCAAGGAAATAGCGCAGCAATTGACGAAGTTTATAATGAATTGATGGGCCAATCTTCTCGCCCAGGTGACGACTTACACCCCAACAATGTTGCAGACATCTCCACCCAAGAATTAACCAAACCAACTGTTACTACCATCACTAATCGCCCAGATCTGCTCACCACCACCGCTTTCCTTGCTGTAGAGAGCCGAACCTCATCTGTTCCCCCTGCTGAAGACAAACATGATCTACCTCCTAATAGGTTTCTGGCAAAATACAAAGACAATTATAATCTGCCAATCTTTAGTCTCACAGGAATCGAAAATATACTTAGCTACTATCAGATCCCCTCATTCCTTGATCATACCATTTGCCCTCACATATTGTGCATATGGGTACTCCTCACCTCCTGGTCCTTCTGCAACAGCTTATGTCAGGTACTCGAAAGAGAAGTTTGCGTCAACCTCACAGCATTCACTACTACATTAGTCAACTTTATGCATTGCTTCCCTGTCCCCCATGAGGATCGCTTCATCACCATCCACATCTGGGACACCATACAGGTTTTGGTAACGCTTGGAATCGAAGCATACATAGAAGAAGCACTTAGGTGCACAACAGCAGGACACCAGGATGCATACTTTCACCCAAATTGCTATAACATCATCGAAACTGGATTAGTCACCCTACAGCGCACACCTAAAATCGATTCAATCAATCTTCGGACCACTCTAGACAATGTCACCCACCTAGCCCATGCGATGAACCCCACTCACAAAGCAACAGGATTTAATTATAAACACCTACACACTATTCATCAAAAAGTCAACGTTCTTTTGATGCTATATGATAAGCAACTACCACAAGCAACCTGGGGTTACCAAAACTCAGTGATTAATCAATTGTACCAGGGATACCACATTGATGGCAAAGATAAACCCACTACTCCCTTCCACAAAAGTTTTGAGTCATGACATAGTGGATGGTTGCAGATAAGAGCAGACTTGCACATGGGTAAACAATAGTCAGAAAAGTGCTGAAGTGATGATAGTCATGGCAATGCTAATGTGTGGAGACAGAACCATAGCAGACTTGCTGTTACAGTCTCTTTTCTTTTCCTTCCTCATCATCTTCATTACTCAGCAGACAGACACATCCTTGTTACATCATCACCATTAGTGCCTTGGACACTATCTCCTTTCAATAGCCACCTTCACCTTTCCTTTCTCAGGTAGCTACAGCCTTTTATCCTTTTTTGTCATGCTTATTGTTCTCCAAAAACATATATAGAGCCTCCTCATGTACAGTATTATCTCAGTTCCAACCTAGATGAGTTTTACCTTCCTCTCAGCCTCTGAGACATTGCCTCATTTCTTCATTGCTGAATGCATTGACCAAAAGGCCTTTGTCATCATCAGACTTAGCATCCTCAGCATTGCCATATTGGTTGATGTCATGACTGGGAGCAGACTGAGACTCTGTTCATTGTTTCTGAGTATGATGAAGAAGGCATTGTCCATAACACTTGCATGTGAAAGAGAGGAGCACAAAGGGGATATGGGACTTCTTGCTTATTACTTGTTCTAGGTCATAGGATACTGATGATATATGAGGATTACATTTTTTACTACTAAATAGTGACACTTTTTATACCTTTCTGACTCTACTAATGCAAAGGGACTTCATCAAATTTTGCCTGTGTACATGAAGCCTGTTGCAATTTTCTGGTAAATCCCACTCCTTTGTGTCAACATTGTAGTTACCTGAACAGATGGTCCCTGTGCTTGATATAGTCTCCTGTTTCATTGTGATGGTTTGCAGCAATCAGTTGCAATCCCTTACTCTGAGTGATGTTATTCTGGGTGCATTGGGATCTAGGGTCTTGATGTGGAGTTGCCTAAAGCGGAAGTCACAGTGCTTAGTCATTGGGTGGTTGGTGCAATGCCTGGATGGTGGAGTAGAAGTCACATGGTCCATCGTGGATGTGAGCACAGAGTTTGAGTGGGAATGCAGAATTCTTGTGGCTGTGTGGAAGTTGTGGGATTTGTTGCTGGTACTGGATAGTCATGTCCTGTGGTGGATTTTTGTTGTCAATAGTGCAAGTGCTATAGGCATCCAAAGTGCTGTATATCCCATAGCAGAATTTGTGCACGTGTCTTCTTCCATTCAATGGTAACATACTGCTGCTCATAGCATGACTCCTGAGCATGATATGCAGGCACAGCTGGGCACAGCTCATCACTGGATACAACATATCTGGTGAACACTGAAGGCAATGCAGAAACTCCTTGCTGCTGCCATAGCCAATCTAGATGTCCTCACTGACTGGCATAACAAGACAGATGGGGATGGAGCAGTAGGATGGGGGGGGTGGAAATGGGAACAATGGTTGGGGACAGGATGATGACTAGAGAAGTTGGTGACTTCTCACATACATTGAAAGGGGGTAATGTTACAGTTTCTTTTCCTCCTTTGTCATCCTTATTACTCAGTGTTATGGACGATGCCTTCTTCGTCATACTTAGAAATGACGAACAGAGTCTCGGTCTGCTCCCAGTCATGACGACTACTGATAGAACGATGAGGATGCTAAGTCTGATGACGACGAAGGCCCTTAGGTTGATGCGTTCAGCGATGAGAAAGAGAGGCGATGATTCAGAGGCTGAGAGGAAGGTAAGATTCGTCTAAGTTGGAACTGAGGTACTACTGTACAAGAGAGGTCTTTATATACGTTTGGAGAACAATAGAAACGCTGAAAAAGGAAGAAGGCTGTAGCTACCTGAGAAGGAACAATGGAAGTAACTACTAAATGGAAATAACGTCCAAGGCAATGCGTATAGTAATGATGCTGATATAACTAGGATAAGTCCATCCGCTGAGTAACAAGGATGACAAGGAAAGAAAAGAAACCGTAACATTACCCCCTTTGTATGGGAGAAGTCACCGACTTCTTCTAGTTACCCTGCCCCCATGTGTTATTGCCATTCTCATCCCCCCATCCGTCTCCATCAGTTTTGTCATGCCAGTTGGTGAGGATGTCAAGGTCAGCGATGGGGGCGTCAATGAGTCGTTGTGTTGCCCTTAAGATTCGACGAATGTGTTGGATCGTCATGCGATCCTGAGTGGACTCCCGATCGGGGACGGCGGAACGAGGGACCTCGAGGGATACGTGGATGGCGGCGTCAACTTGTTCTATGACTCTGACCGCCACGTGGTGAATGTCAGAGGTGGTGGCCATAAGGTTCTGAATGGGGCCGGAGGTGGTGGCAACAAAAACGTTGGTGAAATCGGCCATTGAGGAGGGAGAAGTAGTGATTTGAGAGTAGAGGTCTTTTGGAACGGCGAGGATATGTCGAAGACTGCAGATATTCAGAATGGACTGGGGTTTTTATAGAGATCGACCGATTTGACTGTTTCCTTCATCCCTGATCCTGTCTTCAAACTCTTCGTCATTCAATACAATCACTTCATCTGTATTTGGCCAATTGGTTGTGATGTTTCTGGTTAACTCCTCAATCATGGGTTCTTCATATGAAACATCCCATATTGGATCATCTGCGGGTCGTTGCAAGATCGTTTGAAATAGTTCTTCTGCAAACCGTTCGGCAGACGTAGTTGATGTAGGGGATGATGGTATTGTTCTTGGATCAGAAGGCGGTTCCATTTCGTCGTAGTCCTCATGGTTCGGATAGTAGTACTGCCATCTGTTATTCGTTCTCCTGATAATACTTCGGATTCTAGGGTATCCTGGTTCAAATTCATGATGGTTATAGAACGGTGGGTTTGGCGTGCATGGTGGAGGAGGTATCTGATGATCTGTGGTGATTGTGTAACTTGGTGGGAGAACGAAAGGGGTGCGCAGAGGGACTACTCATGGTGGGAACATTTCGTAGTATATTGTTCCTAAGTCTTCCCATTGGTCACTAATTTCTCCCATTTCGCTGTCACTGTTATCTCTTCCCGGATCTTCAGTTGTCCATGTGTTATTAATGATGCTATAAGACCTGTTATCAATCCAGTCATTCAACATCTGAATAGCTTCTATATTTTGTCTTATTCTCTCGTCGCATCGTTCAGGGGTGTAGTAGAGTGGGTCGTGTGTAATTTGATTATGGTTATGTCTCGGGTTCAGGGGTAGAGGCCTTCCTTTAAATGCTTTGACCGTGATGCATTTTACGTTCCTGTCTCTGTAATAAAACGAATGTTGTCCTCGAAAGGGGTGTAGGTGATATGGCTCTAGGATAAAGAATTGTACGTATTGTGGGAGTTTTCTTGATGCTGAGAATTTGGCGTGAACAGGAGCATAGTTCTGCGCATATATGCTGTTAAGTTTGAGGTGTCTGCGGTTGTGATATGTGACCATGATAGTTTTTCTTTCTTTCACAATTCTCTTCTGGTTTTATACCCCAGTAGGACTTCCGCAGCATTACCCAAGTTGCGCTCAGGTTCCCACGAGTTGTCATTTGATCCATAGCCTTTCCATTTGACCAGGTATTGATACCCTGTGCCGCATTTTCGGTGTGCGAGAATTGCTTCTACTTCATATTCTTCATTCCCATTTACGATATCAGGAGGTGGCGTTGTATAATTTGGGCCATGAGTTTCGGTTTGTTTGTAAGGGGATAGTAGGGATGCATGAAACACAGGGTGAATGTGCCATTGCTTTGGCAGTTTTAGTTTGTACGTCACCGGTCCCATTACTTGTTCAATAATGAAGGGTCCTTCTTGTTTAGGTGCCAGTTTCCTCGACTGGTATGGAATATGTAGATTTCTATTTTCGAGCCAGACCTTGTCGGCTTTTTCGAACCGTATGGATTTGTCCCTTTGTCGTTTTGCCACTAATTGTCTAGCTAATTCATGTGCTGCTAGCACTTCCTCCCTTGCTTTTCGTAATTGTAGTAGTCATTCTTCCACTGCAGGTGTACTCATTTTGTGGGACGTGGTGGGAAGCGCTACAGGATCGGTTCCATACATTAGCTGAAATGGTGATGCTTTGACGGCATCATGATGTCGGTTATTGTGAGCAAATTCAGCGATTGGGAGTAATCCTCTCCATTTGTGTGGTTTGTTAGTGCAGAACATTCGAAGATAGACTTCTAACTCTTGGTTGACTTGTTCTGTTTCTCCATCGGTCTGTGGGTGATATGCTGTGCTCATCCTGTGGTCGATTCCTAGCGCCTTTCTGATTTCTTGGAAGACTTTTGCTGAGAACTGCGGTCCTCTATCTGATATGAGCATGTCAGGGAGGCCAAATCGCTTGAAGATCTCAGTAATGTATATGTTTGCTGTTCCCAGAGCGTCAATTGTTTTGTTGCATGGTGTGAAAATTACCCCCTTTGTAAGACCATGGTCCACCATGACCAAAATAGAGTCGAAACCATCTGAAAGGGGTAGATTGGTGATGAAATCCAGGGTGACTTGTTGAAATGGCCGCATAGCTTTTGATTGAATTGGTTGATATGCTGGTGTGTTTGGGTGCGTGTTAACCTTCATCTGTTGGCACAATGCACAACCTTCGATCCACTCCTTCACATGCCTGTACATCCCTGGCCACCAATAGTCCCTTTTGAGTAATTCCAATGTTTTGAAACGTCCAGGATGCCCAGATGTAATTGCCTCGTGTATTTCCTTGGTCAAATTTGCACGCAAACCATCATGGTCAGGGACATAGACCTTCCCTTGATAGTGGATTAATCCATTTACATATGCCCAGTCTTGAAGCTGTGATTTGATGGGTGGAGCGCAGTGTTTCTCAACTACCTCGATCAGAATTCGTCCAAAATCATCCTTTGACATTGCCTTTTGGAGATCTGTTACCAAATCTTCTGCAATCAAATTAATGAATCATTCAGGAGGTAAAACCATCATTTCTTCCGGCTGTTCTTCATTCCCCATATGATCTGGGCATCTTGACAGTGCATCAGCTTCAAACATTTTTGTTCCAGGGATGTGTTCGATGCGTAGGTCAAATTCAGATAAAAACGAAGACCATCGTGCTTGCCTGGGTGTTAATCGTTGTGGTATGCAGTAGAATGACAGGTTTTTGTGATCACAGTGTATAATTGTTGTATGCAGTGATCCATGTAGTAAATGTCTCCAAGTTGCGAGTCCTTTGATGATTGCTAGCAGTTCCCGATCATAGATCTGATAATTTTGCTCCATTGGGGTTAATGCAGGTGAGATAAATCTGCAAGGGTGTAGGGCTCCTGTTTCATCAGCCTGTTTTGACACCGCTCCAATTGCTTTATTAGATGCATCAGTTTGAAGGATGAATGGTTTTGTCACATCTGGCATCAATAGTACTGGCATGGATGCGAACTTTTCCTTTAGTACATCAAATGATCTCTGTTGCTCTGTGCCCCAAGTGAATGGTATGTCTTTTCTAGTTAGGTTGGTGAGTGGCCTTGCTAGAGATGCAAAATTTCCAATGAATCGTCGATAAAAGTTCCCAAATCCAAGGAATGATCGAACTTGTTTAACTGTAGAAGGGGCTGGCCAATCAGCTATTCCTGCCAACTTGATTGGATCCATCTGTATTCGCCCTGGTTTGATGATCATGCCAAGAAATTCAACTTCTTGTACTGCGAATTTGCATTTTTCGAGTTTCAGGAAGAGATCATTTTCCTGTAACCTCTGAAGCACACGTTTCGTTCGTATTTCTAGTTCCTCTTTTGTATTGGCGCAGATTAGAAGATCATCCATGTAGATAATGAGCCATCCTTTGTTAATCATATCCCGAAAGTACTCATTCATCATTGTCTGGAATGTCGATGGTGAATTACAGAGACCGAAGAACATTACTGTTGGTTCATAAAGGCCCCTGTTTGTGATAAATGCGGCCTTCCATTCGTCTCCTTCTTTGATCCAGCCCTTGTTGTATCCCCATCTGAGGTCTAGTTTCGTAAAATATTGGGCACCAGATAATTTCGTCATTAGATCGGAAACAAGGGGTAGCAGGTAAGCATTTTTGATTGTCCACTCGTTTAGATATCTGTAATCCTGACAAGGTCTCAAAGTGCCGCTTTCCTTTTTTGCAACAAAGAAGAATGGAGAAGCTTGTGGGGATTTCGACGGTCTAATGTATCCTTTTGCGACTTGTTCTGTGATCCACTCATCCAAGGACGATTGTTCCTTCAAAGATAGTGGGTAGATCTTGCTCACTTTCGGAGAGAAACCTTGTTTTATTTCGATTGCATGATCCCAGGGTCTAGTGGATGGGAATCGCTCTGAAGCTTTCTTTTCAAAGACTTCTTTCCATCTATTATATTCTGATGGTAAGGTAGTTGGCGGTTCGTCCTTTTTGAGCTGGTGTTCCAGTGATTGGGAAGTCGACATTTTTACTCTGATCCAATAATTGTCTTCTCCCCATTGTTTACTATCAAGGGCCACATCAGGAAAAATCTGAACCTGACTTACTGTACTTTTTGTCTTATATAAGTAAAGAAAGTCCAATTCAAGGATGCCAACCATGTCCTTATTTTTTGACTTATATAAGTCAGATAAGGCACCCC
>MIPV01001879.1:2420-25577 GCA_001983365.1 Amanita bisporigera | reverse complement strand
GGGGGGGGGGAGAGCACAGACCTCGAAACAATGAGACTTATGGGGAAAGGGTCCAGATTGGGAGATCAATCTAGTTTCAATCAAAACTCCAACAGAAGCAATCAGTCTGGATCCAGTCAAACAGTCAATGCGATGCCTACAGGACATCTGACTGATGTGCAAAAAGAAGAATATAGGAAGACAGGAAAATGCTTCAGATGTGGAGTACAGGGACATATTTCATGGAACTGCCCCAAATGAAACAATGCCTCATCTGGATCCTCCTCACAGAATAAGAATATTCAATCTATCACAGAAGAGAAACCTGCTGAGGAACAAGGAGGCTCTATCAAAGTGATCAGGGCAATGATGGCTAAATTGACTGAAGGAGAAAGGAACACCTTCTTGAATGAACTTGAAACTGAGGGTTTTTAATCAGGAAGTGTCAGACAGCAGTTGGCACTTCCTCCAATGGACTAGAACAGTTAGCACTCAACTCTGTAATTGTACAATCAAGCAACGATAAAAGAATCTTGATCCCTGTTCAATCGTGCTGAAACCTCCACCCTAATCAATTGTGGAGCTGATGGAAATTTTATTGATGAAGAAATCATGAAGAAATTACAAACAGAAAAATTACAAAAACCTCTCAGAGTAAGGAATTCTGACGGAACAATCAATACCAATGGAGCAATTATGCATCAAACACTGATTGATTATTCCATAGGGGGAGCAACATATAGCAATTGGTTCCTGATTATGAAACTGGGAGAACAATGATTGATATTAGGAATTCCCTGGTTGGAAAAACACAACCCAACAATCAATTGGAAAAGCAAAATGATTCAGATGGAACGGATAGAAGATGATGATAAACTGATCTGGTGAATGGCTCTAGACAGCAAACAATGGGGAGAAGACAACTATTGGATCAGAGTGAAGACGTCCACCTCACAATCCCTGGACCATCAGCACAAAAAAGATGAGGCACCAACAACTCTACCATCAGAATATGACGAATGGAAGGAAGTTTTTGAAAAGAAGGCTTCAGAGTGATTCCCTTCATCTTGACACTGGGATCATGCAATTGAACTAAAACAGGGATTTTCCCTGAAAGTAAGCAAGATATACCCATTATCCCTGAAAGAGCAGTCGTTGCTAGATGAATGGACTGCTGAGCAAATGGCAAAAGGATACATCAGACCATTGAAATCACCACAGGCATCCCCATTCTTCTTTGTTGCGAAAAAGGAGAGTGGTGCTCTAAGACCATGCCAATATTACAAATATCTGAACAAATGGACAATTAAAAATGCGTACCCACTTCCCCTTGTCTCCGATTTGATGACAAAGTTATCTGGCGCCCAATATTTCACGAAATTAGATCTCAGATGGGGGTACAATAATGTCAGGATCAAAGAAGGCGATGAGTGGAAAGCAGTGTTTATCACCAACAGAGGGCTCTATGAGCCTGCGGTTATGTTCTTTGGTCTCTGCAATTCACCATCAACCTTTCAAATGATGATGAATAAGTACTTTAGAGACATGATCAATGAAGGATGGCTTATCATTTACATGGACGACATCCTGATATGTGCCAACACCAAAGAAGAACTTGAAACTCGAACAAAATGCATCTTGCAAAGGCTAAAAGAAAATGACCTATTCCTGAAACTCAAAAAGTGCAAGTTTGGGGTACAAGAAGTCAAATTTCTCGGCATGATCACAAGACCAGGACAAATACAGATAGATCTGATCAAACTGGCTGGAATAGCTGACTGGCCAGCCCCTTCTACAGTCAAACAGGTCTGATCATTCCTTGGATTTGGCAATTTTTATTGTCAATTCATTGGGAATTTTGCATCAATGGCAAAACTGCTTACAGACCTTACGAAGAAAGACATGCTATTTGCATGGGGAATAGAACAACAGAATGCCTTCAATGAACTCAAACATAGGTTTGCATCAATGCCAGTATTGTTGATGCCAGATACGACAAAACCATTCATCTTACAAACTGATGCATCTAACAAAGCGATTGCAGCAGTGCTGAAACAAGCCAATGAAGCATGAGCCTTACATCCTTGTGGATTTATCTCACATGAATTAACACTGACAGAACAGAATTATCAGATCTACGATCGAGAATTGCTAGCCATCGTCAAAGGACTTGCAGTGTGGAGACATTTGTTACATGGATCACCACATACAACAGTCATACACTGTGACCATAAAAATCTGTCATTCTATTGCACCCCTCAACAATTGACACTAAGACAAGCATGATGGTCGTCATTTTTGTCTGAATTTGATTCACATATTGAACACGTCCCAGGAACCAAAATGTTCGAAGCCGATGCACTGTCCAGACACCCTGATCATATGGGAAACGAGGAACAAATAGAAGACACCATTGTTCTGCCTCCCAAACAGTTCATCAATTTGATTGCAGAAGACCTGGTGATGGATCTTCAAAAGGCAATGTCAAAGGACGACTTTGGACAAATTCTGATTGATGTTGTGGAAAAACATTGTGCTCCACCTATCAAATCGCAGTTACAAGATTGGATGTACATAAACAGATTAATTCACTATCAAGGAAAGGTCTACATCCCTGAACATGATGGACTACATATGAACCTGATCAAGAAGGAACACAAAGCAATCACATCGGGGCATCCCAGACACTTCAAGACATTGGAATTACTCAAAAGGGATTACTGGTGGCCTGGTATGTACAGACATGTCAAGGAATGGATTGAAGGATGTGCACTATGCCAGCAAATGAAAATCAATATGCACCCAAATGTACCAGCCTATCAGCCAATCCAATCAAAAGCGACACGTCTGTTTCAGCAAGTAACCCTCGATTTTATCACTGATCTTCCCCTTTCTGATGGCTTCAACTCTGTTTTGGTCATGGTGGACCACAGTCTTACAAAGGGGGTAATTTTCATACCATGCAACAAAACCATCGACACTCTGGGAATGGCAGATATTTACATTTCCGAAAATTTCAAATGGTTTGGCCTCCCTGACACACTTATTTCGGACAGAGGACCGCAGTTCACAGCAAAAGTATTCCAGGAAATGAGAAAGGTGCTGGGAATTGATCACAGGATGAGCACAGCATATCACCCACAAACAGATGGAGAAACAGAATGAGTTAACCAAGAACTAGAAGTCTACCTCCAGATGTTTTACACTAACAAACCACACAAATGGAAATGGCTACTTCTGATTGCAGAATTCGTGCATAACAATTGACATCATGAAGCCATAAACGCATCACCATTTCAGCTAATGTATGGAGCAGACCCTGTGGTGCTTCCCACCACCTCTCACAAAATGATGGCACCAGCTGTGGAAGAATGGTTACAGCAGCTACAGAAAGCAAGAGAAGAAGCATTAGCAGCGCATGAACTAGCTAGGCAACTAGTGGCACAACAATGAAAGGACAAGTTCATTAGGTTTGAGAAAGGCAACAAAGTATGGCTCGAAAACAGAAACCTGCATATTCCATATCAGTCAAGAAAGCTAGCACCCAAAAGAGAAGGACCCTTTATAATCGAACAAGTAATGTCACCAGTGATGTACAAACTGAAACTCCTGAAACAATGGTGCATTCACTCAGTGTTCCATGCATCCCTGCTAACCCCTTACAAACAAACTGAAGCTCACAGTCCAAACTACACATCACCACCCCCTGATCTCGTAAATGGAGAAGAAGAATACGAAGTAAAGGCAATCATTGCACACTGAAAGCATGGATCAGGATATCAATATTTGGTCAAATGGAAAGGGTATGGGTCAAATGATAATTCATGGGAACCTGAGCACAATTTAGGAAATGCTGTGGAAGTGTTGTTGGCATATAAAACCAGGAGACAATTATGAGGACGAAGCAGCTATGGTCATATATCTCAATTGCAGACACCTCAAGTTAAACAGCATATATGCAAAGAAGTTCACTCTGACTCAAGCTAGATTCTCAGCATCAAGACACCTCCCACAATACGTCCAATTTTTCATCTTAGAACCATACTATCTCCATCCCTATCAGGGGTGATGCTCCTTTAGCAATGGAGCAGGAAGTGTAGCTTGCATCATGACTTGAGCATACAAAGGACAACCTACACCACTAAACCCACAACACGGATATAATAGAATTGATCATGATCCTTCCTACTACATCCTAGAACAATGAGAAAGAAGGATGAGACAGAACACTGAAGCCTCTCAAATGTTGGCCACATGGGCAACCAACCAAGTCTATGACATAATCAATGAAACTGTGTATGAGGAGGAACCCAGGGAGGACTGGATTGACAAAGAATCTGATGAAATAGTTGTGTTGAAAGAGGGAACAGCAGCACATACACAAGCTAAGTAAGTCTTCAACTACTTACATTTCTTATACTTGTTCTGCTTCTTACTTCACTCTGTTGTTAGTTAAAAAACTGAAGGATCATTGCTCAGAACGACCTTCTTATATAGACTTTTGTAACCCTAACCTACATACAATGTACACTACTAAATGGGGACAGTTATGAGTCATTCTGAGTCATATATATAAATAATTCATCCAGAATGTTCTATGCACAGTCATGCATAGCCATGTGCAGTCATTATGAGTCATTGTGGAGCTATATGACTCATGCACAGTCATTATGACTCATTGTGCAGTCATTTCTATGAATAGATGTTCTAGATTGTTCCATATGACTCATGTGCAGTCACTATGAGTCATTATATATCACAATCATAGGAACTGATGATCTGATGAGTCATTTCTATGACTCATTATCATTAGTTAAATATGAAACACAATAATAATTGTTATTTTAATCTAATCTAATAAGATTAGATATGATATAGATACGATAAGATTATAGATTAGATAAGATAACTAATGAAACCTATTACATTTACTAATGTAATCTACTATAGTTTCAACAAGTTGATGATTGGATTGACCTTGGGGAGATATTCCACCCAATGTTCCCACCCTACCAACACACCCTTCATTATCCCACCAAGTTACGCAAAAGTGATGGAACTGGAAGACCTTCCTCCACACTCTCCTCGCCCACCATACTACTATCATCATGAATTTGAGCCAGGATACCCAAGGATTAGGAACATCATCAGGTATATGTCTAATGGATGGCAATACTATTACCTTGTTATGGACAATGCCTTCTTTGTCATACTTAGAAACGACGAACAGAGTCTTGGTCTGCTCCCAGCTGCTTCAGCGATGTGTATAGCGATGAGGGCGATAGCTTTCGATGATGACGAAGGTCCTTTAAGTGTTGTACTTGATGATGAAAGAGAGGCAAGGTTTCTGAGAGATTGAGATGAAAGCAATACTCATATAAGTTGGAACTGAGGAGCTACTGTACATGAGAGGCTTTATATACATTTGGAGTACAATAGATTCGTCAGAAAAGGAAGAAAGGTTGTAGCTACTTGAGAAAGGAAAGATGAAAGGAGTTGCCTAAAGGGATTAATGTCCGCGGCAGTGCGTATAGTAATGGCAATGATGAGAAAGGGAAATAGATGTCTGCTGAGTAAATAAAGATGACACACTACAAAGGCAAGGAAAAGAAACTGTAACATACCTGAACTACATGGAGTATAACAATATGGACCCTTCATTGCCAATAGAGACAAGGGCAGGATCTCCCATGGAAATGACATTAGCAGACCAATTTGCTGAAGATCTGTTCCACACAATCCTAAATCAACCTGCAGATGATCCCATATGGGATGTTTCATATGAAGAACCCATGATTGACAGGCTGTGTGAAGATGTCTCAAACAATTGGCCTGAGTTGGATGAACTGCTCACTCAGGGAGATGAGATCCTGGAAGACAATGTTAGAAATGAATGAAACGGTGGAAATGGTTGATGTCTATAAAAGACCAAATAATCAAGGAAGCCTCAATCCAGTCTGGATAACTGCAGTCTTTGATGCATGCCTGCCATCTCTAATCTTCGCAACCTCTGCACCTTGCCCTCTCTCTTTCCAATGGCCAACATTCCTGCCATCACCAACAAAAATATTGTGGATGCTGCCTCAGGCCCAGTCCACAACATGTCCACCACCGCCACCAACCTCCACCATAACACTGCATGAATACTTTTAGACATTGATGTGGCCATCACCCTCTCCCACAATGTGCCACATGAAGCAGTGTCCAACCAAGAGTCTGCCAGGGATTGCATGAAGATCCAGCACATATGGAAAACCCTA
This sequence comes from Amanita bisporigera, assembly GCA_001983365.1. Lineage (NCBI taxonomy): Eukaryota > Fungi > Basidiomycota > Agaricomycetes > Agaricales > Amanitaceae > Amanita > Amanita bisporigera. Next base: position 19,338 of record MIPV01001879.1, on the reverse strand, counting down.
CGAGCTACTCAGAAGCTCATTGATGCCACCATTGCTGACCTCGACATCCTCACAAACTGGCATGACAAGGTCGATGGAGATGGCTGGGGAGATGATAATGGGAACAATGGTTGGGGACAAGGGTGATAGGAGAAGTCAGTGACTTCTTGCATATGAAGGGGGTACTGTTACAGTTTCTTTCCTTCCTTTGTCATCCTCATTACTCAGTGGATGGACATATTCTCATTTACATCATCATCATCACACTACACACTGCCTTGGATGCTATTCCTTTTGGTAGTTACTTTCATCTTTCCTTTCTCAGGTAGCTACAGCCTTTCTTCCTTTTTTATCATTTCTTTTGTTCTCTCAACATATATAAAGACCCCTCATGTACAGTAGAACTTCAGTTCCAACTCAGACAAATAATACCTTCATCTCTACTGCTCAGACTTCGCCTCCTTTCTTCATTGTTGAGAACAACTTCTACAGAGCCTTTGTCATCACCAGACTTAGCGCTCTCCATCGCATTTTTGACTACTGTCACAACTGGGAGCAGGCCAAGACTCTGCTCGTCGTTACTAAGCATGACAAGGAAGGCATCATCCATAACAAGTCCAAGTCAAGCATGACCAAGGTTTGAGATGATGTCTCAAAGGTGATGAAAGCTTGAGGGTAATTAATCCCAAGGCTTTGTCATCATTATCTTCATAGTCATTACAAGCATCAACAATTGCTCGAAGCCTTTTCTTTTCTGTAGCAGAAGTACTATCTGCTGTAAAAGCAGCTTTCTCAGTGTCTGATAACAATGGAGCAATTCTGTCACCTTTAACATATCACCATAATCCTTTGTACATTAACTGCACTTTCATTGCAGTTTCCCATTCATTCCAGCTTGTTCCATTAAATACTGGAATTTTGGCAATGTCATCATCACCAGCACCAATAAGTATATCAACATTCTTGCCTCAAGCAAGATTGTCAATCTCCATCCAGCCTGTAGATGCAGCTGGATCTACAGTTGTCACTCTCTTAACCCATACCCTTCCATGGACCACCAGAACTATGGGCTATGAGGGGTTATGGGGTATGAGAAATCCATAAAATAAGTGCTTTAAAAATGGGGAAAAAATGGGGAAAAAATCAGGAAAAAATGTTAGTGGTGCAGGCTGTGTGCCACACCACCATCACACTCTTTGCCTTTGTGCAAATGCCACTGGTCATTAAGATGTGGAGTCTATTGAGACTAGGTAAAGTAGTCAGTAATACGAGTTGGTATGAGAGATACTATGGAGTCTATTGAGAGGTATTAGAAGTAAAGTAGTTGGTAATATGAGTTGGTACAAGAGATCTGGATTCTTCTACCTGTAAATTATACCTAAATGAGTTCAGTAAGGCATCCAACTTTTGTGCGAGAGGTCCATCTTCAAGAGTAAGATACTTGTGGATGACTGAAATAGCCTGAAGCACCTCATGATATGTTGGACAAGCCTCATCAGGTGTGTTGTCATCAACATCATCATCCCCACCATTAATCAGAGCATTTTCCTGTGCTTCTTGTGCATCCATAACTGCCTGATATAATTCCTGATCAGTTGCATTGTCCATGATCGCAGATTCATCAGGAGGATTGAGGAGGGTCTCAATGTCCATCCTGTTTGAGCACTGGAGAGAGCCAGTTCTTTCCAAATCATCAAGAGCTGTCTTGAGTATGATGTATAAGTGAGGAAATCAGAATTGATGGATTATTTGCTTCAGTGGTCTCTGAGATTGAGGGTAAAATGCCAGCTTTCATCCAACAATGCTGAATCATTGTGACATTGATGTCACCCCAGGCCGCATCAGCCATGCGCATGGCCTTGAGCTGATTGATATCGTATATATCAGCAGGGGTCAGACCAGCATCATAATTATTGACTGCTTCCTGGATGTACTGTGCCCTATAATGAGCCTTGAAGCAATGAATGATTCCCTGATCTCCTGGCTGTATATGAGATGTGAGGTTTGGTGCAAAATTCTCCACTCTGATGTCTTGGCGACCAGCTGGAGGCTTATGACCTGGAAAATTATCTTGAAGTAGAAGAATTGGTCAGTCCAATTTCTGATCCCAATCCATCAACCACTCTTGATAGAGATCCATTGTCACCCAAGCTTTGGCATTATCCTGGTAATAGAAACCCAGCTGTGCTCCTGACCTTTTTTTGAAACATCAAGGCCTCTTTGCCTTACCAATGACCATAGGCCGCAGCTTGACTGTCCCCAGCACATTGGTGGTGAAGGCATATGTTAGCTGGACCTTCCTTCCTTTTACTCCAGAGTATTTTTTGTCTGCAAGACCACAATCTGGAGGCATACTGTTCAATGTCACTGTGAACTTAGTATATTCAGGGCAAAGAGGGATTGAAGATACATATGCATAAAATAACCCTGTTTCATCCATGTTAAAAATGTCCTTCAGTGGATATTTTTCTGTTTCAATAAGCTTCTTAATCTGTTCATGCTCAGTTTCTACTGTTTGCTCATCAGCCAATCCAGCCTCACCATGCCACCTCATCTCCTTCAATCCATGCTTTGCCTTGAACCGATACAGCCACCCCTCACTCAATTCCAGTCACTCATCATTGGGACCACCAACCATATCTGCAAACTGCTTCCATTTGCATGAAGAACATCACCAGTAATGACAATTTTGTCATGCATTGCCTTTGCAACCCATAGGTCCAACATCTCTGTCACCTCTGGATGCTGTGTCTGTCAAGCATGCTTTGCTGTGTGTGCAGCAGTGCTGCCACATGCTCCCCACTCGTCTCTCCTCTTTGCCTCATTTCTGAGCCAATCTGACACAAGTGGCTGCTTTATCTTGAGGTTAGGGTATTTGGCATTGAAGTGGTGTTCCATTTTTGACTGATTGCTGCCATTGTTATGGTACCTGTTACAATCACACCTTGATTATGCTTATGTAAAAGCCCCTATCCCTATGCAGTATGTTTTTCTCATCATTATGCTTTCTTACTTCGTTGTTTATGCTAGAGTTCTTCTTATCACATGGTATATGCTTATTATCACATGCATTCATTCAGGCGATGTTCCAGACAGCGGATTTTATAGACCAAAACTCCCAGGATGACCACCTAACAAAGCAGTTGCATTCCAGGGAAATTCTATAAAGACTCACAGGTTGTAGAGTTTAATCACAGGGAAAAGTGTTGGAAATACAAAATCTCAGAATCTCTATGACAAAGGGCACCAGAAAGTGATTTTGAAGGGACATATAGCACAGGAAATCCAGAAGAACATCTCCCATTTGAAGTTTTCGAAGACTGGTTAAAAGCAAATCACCCAGAACATTTAGTGTCAAAACTCTGATACATTACATTAGTTATATCATCTAATCTATGTCTTATTTCATTAACATTGTATCTAATCTCATTAGATTAAGAGATAATAACTATTATTTATGTGATTCATATTTAACTAATGATAATGAGTCATGCAATTGACTCATCGGATCATTGATTACTTTAATATGACCATCTATGACTCATATGACTGCGCATTGGTCATATAGAACGATCTAGAACATCTATAAATAGATTATGACTGCGCATTAGTCATACTGCTGCGGACTAACTGCGGATTAGTCATCATGACTGTGCAATAACTGCGGAATGACTGCGGATTAGTCATACTGCTGCGCAATGACTGCGGAATGACTCATAATGACTGCGGATTGCGTCATTTAGACTATTATAGAAGGTATATTAATAGATATGACTCAGAATGACTCATTACAGCACCGAGAGCAGTTCCGATAACCATAACGGGTAGTGTACATTGTACTTAGGTTAGGGTTCTCAAAGTCTATATAAGAAGGTCATTCTGAGCAATGATTCTTCAGTTTTTTAACTAACCACACAGTGAATAAGTAAGCAGTATCACAGCAAGAATACAATGTAAGTGAAAGACATTACTTAGCTAGTGCCTGCACTGCTGTCCCATCTTTCAACAGGTTATGGGCCCCAGAGCAACTGCCTAGAACGTCCCTCACCACTGTGGGAGAGCATTGAGTGCCAGATGGAGGTATTCGGTAGTACAGATGTATTATTAGATAGTGTTGTGTGTGATCGGTTGCAAGCAGATCTCTCAAGAGATCAGATCCCTGGTATATGGATATGGTCTTAGTGCCATCTACCAAATCTGATGAGATCTATAACCGATTTAGTGTGTGACTTGTGACTGCTTCCCCTCTGTCTTACAAATTATGAATTACTAACCCATGATCATGGGATAAATGATCTGCTTAATGGTAGCACATACTATTATTGGTCACTTACTGTGACTGACCATGTGGGGGCATGGTAAAAATACCTGGTGTCACGCATTGGAATCATGCGGAGTTGTGGAACTCCGAAATCAAAATTCTCACATGGATCAATGGATCCTTAAACCATTGTGGTTTTGTCACACCACGAAATAAAAATTGACATGGATTTTGGGCCACTTAATGCAGATATCAGGGTTGATCCCCTGCAAAGGCTTCACGCACCCCCAATTGCCCGAAAGTTATTGCATATATCATCATAAGGGTCTTCATCCCTTTTCTCAATTTTATTATTTAATAAATTCATATAAAGGTTGTGCTGAGGCGAATTTCTGTTGTACACACAGACTAGTGGTGGGCACTGATTAGCATCCCACTTAGAGTAGGACATTCGAGGATGTCATTCACAAGTAGTAACGCACACATACATACTAGTACCTATTTGGCAGTAGGAATTTTCGTACACAGGGAATTTGATGGAGCCCCTGGTACATTTATTGGCAATGCCCATTATGATCAAATCCAATGTGGCTACTGAATTGTGCATTACTAACGGACAAGAAGCTACTGTTGTTGGCTGGCAAAACACTGTTGGAAAGCACCAACAGCTGATACTAGATGTCCTTTTTGTAAAATTGAAAAATCCACCAAAATCTATTCAAGTTTCAGATGACCTTCCTGAAAATGTGGTTCCTCTGACAAGGTCTACTTATAATATCACTTGTAAGCTACCAGATGGAAGTGCAGTTTCAATTTCAAGAACACAAGTTGAGATACTTCCTAATTTTGCAATGACTGACTTTGCATCACAAGGGAAAACAAGACCATTTAACCCAGTTGATTTAAATAATTGCAGAGCACACCAGGCCTGTTATACAGCACTTTCAAGAAGTTCAACTGCAGAGGGAACTGCGATATTGCAAGGATTTGATACAAACAAAATAACTGGCAGAGCATCAGGATCACTGCGTCAAGATTTCAGAGACTTAGAGTTACTGGATGACATCACAAAGTTGCTATATGTTGGTAAGCTTCACAATTCTGTGCAAGGTGATTGAAGAAATGTGCTAATCCATACATTCAGGCTTCACAAAGGATTAAATTATATTCCCAGTAATGTCCACCATTCTATAAAGTGGAATAAAAAAGATCCTATGCTAGATCCTATTGTTGATGATATGCCCTGGGAAATAGTAACAAAGTCAAACATGTCATCAAAATCCAAATTTCAAGAGAAACAACATCTAGAACCCAACAACCCTCTTGTCAAAACCAAATGTAAAGATATAACACCTCAAAAAGTACACAAAGAAAAATATCTAAGACCCATACAAGTTCTAAAATAAATCTAAATGATGTGAATATTAATGTTGAAAGTTTAGTTCCCAGTGGAACAGCATGGCACCAGAATAGTTGTGCTTATGATGCAGCTCTTTGTATTATACATACCATTTGGGAAGGAAACAGAGAACATTACAACAGGGTATTGAAAGACATAAATGATGATATAATGGGAGACTTGGTATCCTGTTTTTCCCAGCATAGAGAAGGAATGATGACTCTTGAGAGTGGAAGGGACAACCTAAGACATTTCTTGCATGGACTTAAACCTCAACATTTTACTTGGGGTGCTTATACCAATGTACATCATCTTCTTGAATATATGCTTTCAATGCCAACAGTTACAATCCACTCAAAAGTTAAGTGTAAAAACAATCACTCAGTAGAAAACCAAAGGCCATTTAACAACACATGCTGCTTAATATCAACTGAAATAAGACAATATAGCACAATAACTGATTGGAGCCAGACAATGGAAGAAGAGACAGCCCACACCTGCTCAACCTGTCAAGAAAAACTCACTAGAGCACATGAATTTGCCTTTCCTCTTCCATTCATTGCTCTTGATGTTTCTAATTCCCCTGAGATTAACTTGGACCATTCATTTCACATTCCAATCAATGAGATACAAATTAAGAGGAGTTATATTTTATAGGCAACATCATTTCACAGCAAGAGTCATACAAGACAATGGTTTTGTTTGGTATCATGATGGCCTTGCAACAGGTAAAAACTTGGAATATGAGGGCACACTAGGCAATCTTCTAGACAATAATTTATCTGTATGTGAAGGGAGGCAGGCTACAGTAGCAATGTATGCCAAATGCTCCTATATATTGAATTGGTTGATAAAACATGGTATACAAGTACATACTGAACAAACTACTAGACAATAATTTATTTGAATGCAAGGGATTGAAAGCTGGTTATGGTAGCAATTTATACAAAATGCTCCTAACTTGAAATATCAAATTAAAATGGCCTTGGACCTGCCACACGAAGTGGTGGCCCAGATTTGCCAAGTTTTGCTGATTTCCAGTATACTGGTGCTCCTGCTAATTTTACAACCATTTCAGTTGTTGACTTTCAATCTATAATATTTGAAGCCCAATCAGCATCAGCATAACATATTAATCCATATGCATCTTTTCCATTATATGTTATACAGTAGTCAAGTGTACTACCAACATATTGAATTATATGTAATGCCTTCTTTATATGTTCTTTTGAAGGATTATTAACAAATTGAGACATTAGAATTGTAGCATATACAATATCTAATCTTGTACACATTGCTAAAAATAATAATGATCTAATCAATTGTTGAAAGTATGTTATCATTTCTTGTGTAGCTTTGCCTTCTGATTTACTTGGTACATAACCAGCTGGTAAAGTCATGTTAACTGGTTTTGCATTTATCAAACCAAATCTTTCTACAATTTTCTTGGCATATTTGATCTGATCTATTGTGACTGTATGATTATTTTTATCAATCACAATATTCATTCCTAAGTATTCACTTAGGTCTCCTGATACAGACAATGCCTTCTTCATTGTGCTTAATAATGATGAGCAGAGTCTTGGCCTGCTCCCAGTTGTGACAGTGGTCAAGGTGCAATGGAGAGTGCTAAGTCTGATGATGACAAAGGCCTCTAGGATGCTGTTCTTCAACAATGAGGAAGGGAGGTGAAGTTGAGCAGTTGAGATGAAGGTAATATTTTTCTAAGTTGGAACTGAGGTTCTACTGTACATGAGAGGCCTTTATATACATTTGGAGAACAATAGAAACAATGAAAAAGGAAGAAAAGCTGTAGCTACCTGAGAAAGGAAAGATGAAAGTAACTACCAAAAGGAATAGCATCTGAGGCAGTGCACAATGTAATGTTGATAATGTAACTGAAGGGTGTGTCTGTCTGCTGAGTAATGAGGATGATGAAGGAAGAAAAGAAACTGTAACATCTCCTAAGTCTCTACTTTCCCATTTTTTCATAAAATTTTGTTTTAATTCATTAACAGTCTTTTCATTATTGCCCATGAATATCATGTCATCAACATATAAGATGATTACAACTATATCATCTTTATTACAATATACATAAATTCCTGTGTCAGCAAATAATCTCTAAATCCTAATTTGATTATACTGTTATGTGCTTGTATGTTCCAAGCTAAAGATGCTTGTCTTAAACCATATAGAGCTCTTTTTAATTTGTATACTTTATTAGAGTCTTTGGTTTTAAAACCTTCCAGTTGTTCCATATATATTTCCTCTTCTAATTGGCCATATAGAAAAGCAGTTTTAACATCTAGTGCTTTGAGAACCCATCCCTCTAAAGCTGCTAGTGCTAATAATATTCTGACAGTTTCAAATCTTGTAACCAGGCTAAATGTGGCTCCAAAGTCTATTCCTGGTACTTGTGAAAAGCCTTGAGCAACCAATCATGCTGTATATCTGTTATCAGATTGCTTTATAGTATAAACCCATCTACATCCAATAGGTTTATGATCTTTAGGTCTATCAACTAATTCCCAAACATTTCTTTGTTTGATAGATTTTATTTCTTTTTTCATGATCTACCCATTTATTATATGATTCTAAATCTTGTATTTTAATCTTTGCAAGATCTCTGTATACAACAGGTATTCCTTTTCTTGTTCACTAAGTCTTGTTGCTGCTTTGATAGAAGAACAATAAATCTTGACCTTAATTTTTTAATTCTTTCTATATGCCTCTTATTCACTTCTTCAAAATCAATTTTATCAGATTTTTCTACATCTTCCATAGATGTATCAATATCTTGTATTTCATCATCAGATTGTCTAGCAACTTTATCAGTTTGACATATAGTTTTATCAACCTGAGCTACTTCAACATTTTTATCAATTTCTTTATGTGTAATAATAGGTTGTTCTTTTTGAACAAATTCTGGTAATAACCTTTTTACTGGTTGTTCTCTATGAACAAACTCTGGTAATTTTCTTGTAGTAACAATTTTCTTTGATGGTAATTGGTTTTGTTTAACAAGATTTTTTGTTGTTAATTCTGGTTATGAAGATGTTGATGGAATTTGTTCATCTTCAAGAGTTATTCCTTTATTACTCATAATTTTTCCAAATTTAGATTCTTGTTCAAGTAATTTATCCCATTCAGGATCATTCTAAAATTCAGCTTCTATTTGTACTGGATGTTTACCTCCATAAACATTATCAGCTATAACTCAAACTTTTGGTTGTCTAGAAGTTTTTCTAGTAGGTAACTGCTGTTTTTAAGCTAATTGTTGTTTTATAGCTATCTTTTGTTTTATAACAGCTCTTTCTTGTTCCCTAAAACCAAATGGATTTGAAGATTGATCTTGTATTATAGGCTTCCGAATTATCTTAGGTCTTCCAGCTTCAAGTTTATCTCTTTTAGCTGCTTGAAGATCTAACTTTTTACCAATCCTCTTCACTCCTGGATTAAAAGTTTCTGTTGTGTCTAGATCCACTATGTTTCTATTAAACAACTTCTGAGTTTTCTTCTGAAATTCTTTTTCTTTATTATCTAAATTATATCTTTCAACAATATCTTGAGTGTTCTTGGTTGGTTTGAAAGCAATTGGTATATTAGATACATGTTTGGATTCTTGTGATTTTGATGGATTATGAAAGTTTTCCTTATTAGATTGAATATCATCTCTTTCTTTCATTTTTCCAATTCTTTTTTCAAGATCTTTTGCAAAGATTCTTAAATCTTTTGCACCCATATCAATCTTAAATGATTGTGGTTCTTGATAAGAATTTTTATCTGATTGTGATGGTGACTTAATAAGAAGAATTATTATCTAAATCATCACTATTTGAATCATGATCAGTTGATCCTGATGGTGGATGATATGAAGTATCACTGTCATCAGGATCATTTTTATTAGACATATGATCATCTGCATTGGATTAGATTTAATATGAATTAGTTTATCTTTTGATAGTTTAGGAAATATATTTCCATCAAATATGGCATGTGTGGCAATAACAATAGTATTTCTATCATTCATAAACTCATAAGCTTTATTATCATATCCAATGAATATCATAGGTTCAGCTCTTGGTGAAAATTTTTCTTTTCATTTTTCTTTTACTACATAAATATATGCCAAACATCCAAATATCTTAAATGATGATAAATCTGGTTTCTTATTCATCATATTTTCATAAGGTACAGTCCATTTAGTTCTTAATGGTGTATGATTATAAATGTGGACTGCAGTTTCAAATGTAAAAGACCACCATGATTTAGGACATCCAGATTCTAATAAAAGAGTCTGTGCCTTCTTCAAGATTGTTTCATTTAATTGTTCAGCTCTACCATTTTGCTGATGAACATGTGGAGCACTTAGTTCATGTTTTATACCTTTCTCTTGAAAATAGTTATTCAGTTTTTGATTCACAAATTCTCCCCCTCGATTGGAACACTAATATGTCTCTCTGCAGTCTAAACACAGACCACAGAGTAGTTTGGTGAGGTCATTGAAGAGGTCCCATCAACTCTGGTAGGACTTGTAAAGTCATGTGTCACAGAAAAGAGCAGAAGTTGCAGGTGGTCATTGTGGAAAAGAGTGGTGGTTGTGGAAAAGAGCAGAAGTTGCAGGTGGCTGCAGAAAAGAGTGGAAGTTGTGGGTTGATAATGATGTTTGTAAAGCATGGAGGTGATGACAGTCATGGTGGTGCTAGTGTGTGGAGATGGAACCATAGTGGACTTGCACAAAGATGAGAATGACTTGCTTAGCACTTGCTCTAGGTCATAGGTGAGGATAATTCATTATTTTTACTACTGAATAGTGACACTTTATAAACATTTTTGACTCTACTAATAGGAGGAGACTCAGTTAAATTTCTCTAGTGTATGCACAGCCTTTGTTACAATTTTCCAGTAAATTCCACTTTTTGAATTGTCATAGTGGTAACCAGCACAGATGGTCACAGTCTGATATAGATTCCCATTGCCTAGCAATGGTCTGTGACAATCAGTTGCAATCCTTTACTCTGGGTGGAGCCTAAATGTCCCTGTTGATCAACTATTCTGGGCACATCAGGATCTAGGGTCTTGTGATGTGGAGTTGCCTAAAGCGGAAGTGGTGGTGCTTAGTAATCATGTGGTCAGTGCGATGCCTGAGCAGTGGAGTGACAGTCACATGGTCCATTGTGGGTGCAAACACAGGTTTCTTGCAGCTGTGGGCTGCATGGAAATGGGGAATTCTTATGGCTGTGCAGGAATGCAGAATTGGTCAATGCATGCCAGGTAATCACATTCCATAGCAGATGATCATTGTTGATAGCACACATGCTGTAGGCATCGGTGCTGTTTGTCCCATAGCAGAGTTGTCACACGCATCTTCTTCCATTCAATGGTAACCTACTGCTGTTTGTAGCATGACATCTGAGCATGATATGTGGTCACAGCTGGGCACAGCTCATCAACACATACTTTTAACTTGTAAATCAAACTGATTTTCCATAAACATGATATAGACTTTTATGGAATTAAAAGTATCTGTTTTAGATCATAGTAATGCAAATAGTCATCAAGAATTAATAAAGCCCATTTTTGTTTATGATAAGATAAAATAGGGAATTCTATCAAATAAACATGTATTAATTCAAGTATTTTTGATGCTCTTTGAGTAGAAACATGATAAGGTTTATTATCCAGTTTACCCATAATACATGATTTACAAATACTATTAACATTTGGCTTGGTAATCTTGGAACTATTTTCAGTATTTCTGAACATATGACTTAACACATTATCATTTGGATGTGCCATCCTTTGATGCCAAGTAAAATAATCAATAGTTGTAGAACTATTTTTAAGTAAAATGTGTTGTGAAGGTCTTTTTATGTGAGTAGATAACCAATGTATTGAATTGGTTTCAAGGGGGTATCCCTTCAACATTATGTTTCCCTTATGTGTTGTTTTGTGTGACATACATAATAATCCATACTAGTTAATTGTTAGTGTTTTACAGACCAGTCCAGTCCAGTTTTTTTTGAAAAAACTGGACTGAACTGGTCTTTTCTTCTTTCAGATTTGACCAGGACCAGACCAAAACCGGTCAGACCGGTCTTTGGTAGTCCAGGACATGTGTTTGGACTGGTTTCCAACCAGTTGCAACCAGTTTTTTATGTACATAAACAGAAACAACAAAATAACGAAGACAAACTGATATTTATCCCCATATCTCATCTGTTTCATATTGTGGCCTTAAACAGACCTCACCAATGGATTTAGCGACCCCAGAAACATATAGAAACTATGTGAAATATGTGTTTTTGTTCATATGTAGTTGTGCAGCTCAAAGCCCCAAACTTACTTACCTTAGGGAGACCCATTCACCCCCCAAGTGACATTAAGGCCAACCTTGACAGGAATGACAGGTGGGCCAAGGCGCACCTCTACAGAGAACCATGGTGGGTACTACCATGCAGACAGACTGAATTAGGTGCAACGGCTATGATCATAGTTGAAGTCCTTGATGACTGCAATGGTTTCAATGCATCATATCTGAAAAACGTGACGGTACGCATCAACAATTACTCAGCACAATGCTGGAAATGGGAGATCAAGCCTCAAGTACTGCAATGCACCACTTGCCAGAGGTGGGGCCATGTCTCCTTCCAATGCAGGGCCAGTCAACACACATGTTCTAAATGTGCACAGAACCACCCAACTCACACCCATTGACAACACTGTGGCCTATGCAAGGATACAGGATCACTTTGCAAATGAGACATATGCATTAACTGCGTGGGCACTATGAAGGACCTGTGTCAAGCATGCAATAGCAGAGCAGCCATTGCAGCCCTGTACACAGCCTCCAAGGAAAAGAGGAAGGGCAGTAAGATTTACGGCATTGTGGATGGCCTCCATGATCAAAGATGAGCCACCAAATTTACCATGGAGAATAGCAGAGCAGCCATGGGGCCCACTGATGCCACTATCACAATCCTGGTCCCACCCATTTCCAGGCCTAGGCAAGGTGCGGCTTCGACGACGACCATTAATGTATAAATACGCCCACCGACTGCAGTACCTGTGCCTCAACACAGGAAAGTCATACAAATGACTAGCAGCATTACTCAAATATAGTACTCGTGACACTAATGATTTAATTGACATTATCTTTACACAGGAACATCCACACAATCTAATTCAACAGACCACCAGCATGACATCCCCTGAAGGTAATGAACAATGGGGCATGCCCATCCACCCTGAGTGGACCTTGATACACAGACCCAATGCCATACAACTGGACTCACAGGTGGGCGCTTATATCCATAAATACATCATGAATAGATATCACATGCATGTCAACAGCTCATCGGCCAGTGACCAAAATATTCTAATACTGACACTCATAGACCAAAAGAGCAGATACCACCACACCTTTCTTAACGTGTACAGAAATCCAGCTGACCATAGCACAACTGCTGCCCTAGAAACCTATCTCAGCAGGCTGACAGCAATAACAATGATGGTAGGGGACGTCAACCTACACTCTGCAGCATGGGACGATAGCATAGACCACAACAATTCATGGGCCACCAGATTGATCGCTGCTTGCTCAATGGCAGGCCTCACATGCATCAATGACCCAGCAAAACCAACGTGGCATCGCAAAGGGGACGTACCATGAGTCCTCAATCTCGTGTGGGTAGGTGAAGACATTCTTGGAGAAACAGGTGGCATACACTCCATACAGCTGGGAGGAGAGCAGTGCAACCACCATTACTTGAAAATAAACTTCCCATACCTGAGTATCGATAAAGACGCACTGGCACTCCTGCCTAGAATCAAGGAAGGCTCTGTTGAAGAAGAAGAACTGGTATGGCACATAGCAGGATGCACTTTCACAATGGGTATGGCACAACAGAGAACGGATGACCTCTACAGAACCATCACAAAATATGGGGCCCTACTCAGCCGGCGGCCTAAGACTGGTGGGAAGGGCCACAGATGGTGGAGCCCCAAATGTCAGGCAGCAAAGGACAAGTATGAGAGGGATCCCAGGCAAAGGACCCATCAATGCATGTACTCGATCTTTCAAACAGTGAAACACAGCTTCTACAATGCAAGGATCCAAGAATTGGTGACCAATGGAGATGCATGGACATGTGTCCGGTGGACAAGGCCATGGCCACCCCCCAGCTACCCCAGACTGCAGTATGGTGACAGGCCAACACATGATTTCGGAGAAGTTTGGGACTTGGCTGACAGACAATATGCTGCAGCCCTGGGGCCTGGTCCCCCATATCAAGATGGGAAGTCATCAAAGCACTCATGTTGACCAGCAACACCTCTGCCCCAGGCCCTGACAACATTTCCTGGCACCTCCTAAAGAAGTGCAACCTCCATAACCCTGATTTTGCTACTGACATCACTAGCTTGTTCAACACAATCCTCTTCGAAGGTGTATGGCCATGCCAGTTGGCCCAGTCTGACACCATCATCATCCTGAAGCCCAGCAGGAAGGATTATGGCATTCTCAAGAACTACCAACCGATTGCTCTCATCAACTGTATTGGCAAGTGGTTTATGAAGGTTTTCACTAATTGGCTACAACAAGACACCCTTCTCTACAACCTCCTCCATCCACTGCAATTTGGAGGCATCAAAGCCCAATCCACCTTGGACATGGGCATGCTCATCACGAATTGGGTCCATCAGGCACGAGATGCTGGAAAGTATACGACTTGTTTAGCCCTTGATGTAGCACAATACTATCTGTTACAATCACGCCTCAAGTATGCTTATGTAAATAGCCCCTATCCATATGCAGTATGTTTTTCCCATTATTATGCGTTCTTACTTCGTCGTTTATGCCAGAGTCTCTGTTATCACATGGTATGCACTCATTATCACATGCCTACCATTATTATCACATGTCTATGTTGTTTATCACATGCCACACTACTTTATCACATGTCAGTAGCATAGCATGTAGGTATATAAAGCTCTACAATATACAGACTGGATCCCCAGTCTAGTTTTAATGGTCAAACCGTTCTTGTGAACTCTCAGCTCGTCTTTGCACACTCAGACTCTCACTATTACACTTGTGTAGGAGCTTAACTTACCCTTGAGGAAGTTCTGCTCTCGTTGCCCTTGAGGTTGACGATTCTCAACACAGTTAAGGTGTAACACTATCTGTCCATGCATGCTGACATTCTAACATTTATGCTGCATATCCAAGGCTTCCCCAGCAATGGCATCCAACTAACTGCCTCCTTTTTGAACAAAAGGCATATGTGCTACCACTGGGGATTAGCTCGATCAGTGCCCAGATTCACCAGCCATGGTGTCCCCCAGGGGGACTCAGTGTCCAATATGTTTTCCAACTTATATGTAGTGCCAATACTCAGGCATAGATTCGCCTTCTCTATGGACAGAGTGCCATGGCACCATTCTCCTTTGTTGACAATTTCATCCTGGTCCACTCATCAATAAGCCTGACCAACAACCTGCATGCAATGGAGCAGCATTATGGCATGCTAAAATGGGCATTTAACGCCATCAGATTTCAACTGGAGGGATCCAAAATGGAGCTCTTCACCTTCCTGCCATTCAAATCAGTACAACCTCAACCTGAACAGTGGCCAGGCCCCAAGCCCTGGCAGTGCAAACCTAATCACATCGATGGACTATATGTGACACACTCAGTAGATCACACCAAGGCATACTTGCTGGAGACAAATGGGATTACCATAGAAGATGAGAACGGGAATATGCATGAGGTATGGCACTCTAAGGTGTGGTGGTACTTGGGTTTCTTTTTTGATCCATCTCTCTCTTTTGATATACATGTTACTAATTACATAAATAAGGCTCTGTCCACCATCAGTGCCCTAAAGATCATTGGTAACATGCAGCAAGGCCTCCCAATGAAGACTCAGCTGCAAATTGTCAAAGCATGCATATGGCCCATCCTCACATATGGACTTGCGTTATGGTATCCACTAGGGGGCAAGGGCATAAAAAAGAAAATTGGTCATATAGCGACAGTGCAGAGAACCATGTTGCTCTGGGTATCAGGTGCATTTCGCACCACACCAGGAGGGGCTCTCGACTATCTATGTGGCCAGTTACCAGCAAAATTATACTGTGAAGCCTTAGTGAAGTGCACAGCAGTGTGCTGGGCAATGCTGCCCTGGACACACCCCATAACCATCACGAGAACCACTGAGGTCCTGCCACCCCATGCACCATGACTCCTCCAACAATGAGTGTGACAAACCCACCTACCAAATAACCCATTTCGTTTATATGCAACTGTAGCCCAGTCTTTGGAGGAACACATTGATCACTTTAGTGATGAAGCCTGCTGAGGCTACAGATTGATTGACACCCATGCCAATCGCCTCAAGTGGGTACATTTCTCTCACCTGCCAAAGTCGCAGGGCCCATTGTTTGAAGCATGGTTCAACACATTCAAAGACACACTGGTGAGCTGGCAAACCAACCCTTCAGTTACAATGGTGGCCTCGGACAGATTGCTCAAGCATGGCATGGCAACCACCACCTATGTTGTTCATGACAAAGTTTACACTCACTCAGTACCAGCCACATTGTCTTTCAAAGTGGAAATACAAGCCATCAAGGCATTTATCATACAATTGAATGATGCACCCAAGGTCTGTGGCCACATCATCCTTCTCACGGACAACCAGTCTGTGGCCCATGCCATCTTCGACACACGACCACAAGTGGGCCAAGCCCCCACCCTGAGAGCCATGGCACACCTCAGAATATGGTTAGGCAACCATGCCTCCAACTGCCTTACGATTTCCTGGTGCCCTAGCCACATGGGCATCACCTTGAATGAGGCTGCAGATGCCGCTGCTGCCAGTCCCATGGCCTGATGCCCATGAATCATGTCTCAACAGTGATTTCTATTGGACATAAAGTGCGAAGCAGGCCATCACTGGCGACTCATATGGAATGCTAGGGCCTCCAGAGGCAACTCGCTTCTGCCCTTCTGTGATCATCAAAGGGGATTGACACCAACCATGAGCAGCAATCGACACAGATTCATATGCTGGTGTAACAATGACCCCACCATCTTCTCACACCTGGTGCACATCACCATGGGACATATGCCATCAGCCAAGTACCAGGATCGCTTTCAGCCATCAGATCCATCACGGGCACAATGCACCCACTGCCAGGACAGCCCACTGCTCACACATTACCATGTTCTATGTAGGTGCCAAAGGTACAGGCAACCCTTTCACTCTATTTTT
>MIPV01001833.1:0-10710 GCA_001983365.1 Amanita bisporigera | reverse complement strand
TTTATCGTTTCTATTGTTTTCCAAACGTATATAAAGACCTCTCCTGTACCAGTAGTACCTCAGTTCCAACTTAGACGAATCTTACCTTCTTCTCAACCTCTGAATCATCGCCTCTCGTCCTCATCATTGAACGCATCGACCTAAGGACCTTCGTCATCATTAGACTTAAGCGTCCTCATCGTTCTATCAGAAGTCGTCACGACTGGGAGCAGACCGAGACTCTGTTCGTCGTCTCTAAGTATGACGAAGAAGGCATCGTCCATAACAGGAGCAGTGTTAAAACAGGCAGATGAAACAGGAGCTCTACACCCTTGCGGATTCATCTCACACGCACTAACACCAATGGAGCAAAATTATCAGATCTATGATCGGGAACTGCTAGCAATTATCAAGGGACTCGCAACCTGGAGACATTTACTACATGGATCACCGCATACAACAATTATACATTGTGATCACAAGAACCTGTCATTCTACCGCACACCGCAACGGCTAACACCTAGGCAAGCACGATGGTCTTCATTTCTATCCGAATTTGACCTACGCATTGAACACGTCCCTGGAACAAAAATGTTTGAAGCTGATGCACTGTCAAGACGCCCAGATCATATGGGGAATGAAGAACAGCTAGAAGAAACAATGGTGTTACCTCCTGAACGCTTCATTAATTTGATTGCAGAAGACTTGGTAACGGATCTCCAAAAGGCAATGTCAAAGGATGATGTTGGACGAATTCTGATTGAGGTAGTTGAGAAACACCGCACTCCACCGATCAAATCACAACTTCAAGATTGGACGTACACAAATGGATTAATTCATTATCAAGGGAAGGTCTATGTCCCTGACCACAACGGTTTGCGTGCAAGTTTGATCAAAAAGGTACACAAAGCAATTACATCGGGACACCCAGGACGTTTTAAAACATTGGAATTACTAAAAAGGGACTATTGGTGGCCAGGGATGTATAGGCATGTAAAGGAATGGATCGAAGGTTGCGCATTGTGCCAACAGATGAAGGTTAACACGCACCCAAACACACCAGCATATCAGCCAATCTAATCAAGAGCTACAAGGCCGTTTCAACAAGTCACCCTGGATTTCATCACCGATCTACCCCTTTCTGATGGTTTTGACTCCATTTTGGTCACGGTGGACCATGGTCTTACAAAGGGGGTAATTTTCACACCATGCAACAAGACAATTGATGCTCTGGGAACAGCAAACATATACATTACTGAGATCTTCAAGCGATTTGGCCTCCCTGATACACTCATCTCAGATAGGGGACCGCAGTTCTCAGCAAAAGTCTTCCAAGAAATCAGAAAAGCGCTAGGAATTGACCACAGGATGAGCACAGCATATCATCCGCAGACCGATGGAGAAATGGAACGAGTTAACCAAGAACTAGAAATCTACCTTTGAATGTTCTGCACTAACGAGCCACACAAATGGAAAGGATTACTCCCAATTGCTGAATTTGCTCACAACAACTGACATCATGATGCTGTCAAAGCATCACCATTTCAGCTAATGTATGGGACCGACCCTGTAGTGCTCCCTACTGCTTCCCACAAAATGAGTACACCCGCAGCAGAAGAACAACTACTACAGTTACGAAAAGCAAGAGAGGAAGCGCTAGCAGCACACAAATTAGCTAGACAACTAGTGGCGAAATGACGAAAGGATAAATCCATGCGGTTCGAAAAAGGCGACAAGGTCTGGCTCGAAAATAGAAATCTACATATTCCATACCAGTCAAGGAAACTAGCGCCAAAACGAGAAGGACCCTTCGCTATTGAACAAGTAATGGGACCGGTGACGTACAAATTAAAATTGCCAAAGCAATGGCGCATTCACCCTGTGTTTCATGCGTCCCTACTATCCCCTTACAAACAAACCAAAGCTCATGGCCCAAATTATACAACGCCACCTCCTGATATTGTAAATGGGAATGAAGAGTATGAGGTAGAAGTGGTCCTTGCACACTGAAAATGTGGCGCAGGGTATCAATACCTGGTCAAATGGAAAGGCTACGGATCAAATGACAACTCGTGGGAACCTGAGCGCAATCTGGGAAATGCTGTGGAAGTCCTACTAGGGTATAAAGCCAGGAGACAATTGTAAGAAACAGAAAAAGCCATCATGGTCACATATCGCAACCGCAGACACCTCAAACTCAACAGCATATATGCGCGGAACTATGCTCCTGCTCATGCCAAATTCTCAGCATCAAGAAAGCTCCCACAATATGCACAATTCTTTATCCTAGAGCCGTATCACCTACACCCCTTTCGAGGACGACATTCATTTATTTATAGAGACAGGAACATAAGATGCATCATGATTGAATCATTTCGTGGAAGGCCTTTACCCTTGAACCCAAGACATAACCACAATCAAATCACGCACGACCCATCTTACTATGCCCCTGAACGATGTGACAAGAGAATAAGACAAAACATGGAAGCCATTCAAATGTTGAATGACTGGATCGATAATAGGTCCTACAGCATCGTTAATAACACTTGGACAACTGAAGATCCAGGAAGAGATAACAGCGACAACAAAATGGAAGAGATTAGCGACCAATGGGAAGACTTAGGAACAATATACTACGAAATGTTCCCACCACGAGTACTCCCTTTGCACACCCCTTTTGTTCTCCCACCGAGTTACATGGTTGCTACAGATCGCCAGATGCCTCCCCCACCATGCACTCCAAATCCACCATTCTATAACCACCACGAATTTGAACCAGGATACCCTAGAATCCGAAGTATTATCAGGAGAACGAGTAATGGATGGCAGTACTACTATCTGAACTACAAGGACTACGACAAAATGGATCCACCTTCTGATCCAGGAACGATGCCATCATCCCCTACATCAACTACGTCTGCCGAACGATTCACAGAAGAACTATTTCAAATGATCCTGCAACGACCCGCAGATGATCCAATATGGGATGTATCATATGAAGAACCCACGATCAAGGAGTTAACCAGAAATGTCACAAACGATTGGCCAAATATAGATGAATTGATTGTATTGAATGACGAAGAGTTTGAAGACAGAATCGGGGATGAAGGAAACAGTCAAAATGGTCGATCTCTATAAAACCCCAGTCCATTCTGAATATCTGCAGTCTTTGACGTATCCTCGCCATAAATCTCTACTCCCAAATCACTACTTCTCCCTCCTCAATGGCCGATTTCACCAATGTTTTTGTTGCCACCACCTCCAGCCCCATCCATAATCTCCTCGCCACCACCTCTGATGTTCATCACTCGGCGGTCAGAGTCATTGAGCAAGTCGACGCCGCCATCCACGTTTCCCTGGAGGTCCCACGCGCTGCCATCCCCAAGCGAGAGTCCACTCACGATTGCGCAGCAATCCAACATGTTCGTCGAACGCTGAGGGCGACACAAAGATTAATCGATGCCGCCATCGCCGACCTCAACATCCTCACCAATTGGCACGACAAGACTGATGGCGATGGATGGGGAGATGAGAACGGTAATAACACGTGGGGGCAGGGTAATTAGAAGAAGTCAGTGACTTCTCCCATACAAAGGGGGTAATGTTACAGTTTCTTTTCTTCCCTCATCATCATTATTACTCAGCAGACGGACATATCCTAGTTACATCATCATTATTATCATACGCATTGCCTTGGACGTTATTTCCATTTAGTAGCTTCTTTCACTTTTCCTTCTTCAGATAACTACAGCCTCATTTCCTTTTCTGACGCTTCTACTGTTTCCAAACGTATATAAAGACTCCTCATGTACAGTAGACTCCAGTTCCAACTTAGACAAATCTTACCTTCCTCTCAAGCCTCTGAATCATCGCCTCTCTTCCTCATCGCTGAACGCATCGACCTAAGGGCCTTTGTTGTCATCAGACTTAGCGTCCTCATCGTTCTATCAGTAGTCGTCACGACTGGGAGCAGACCGAGACTCTGTTCGTCGTTTCTAAGTACAACGAAGAAGGCATCGTCCATAACAGGATAAGTCCGTCCGCTGAGTAACAAAGATGACGAGGAAAGAAAAGAAACTGTAACATTACCCCCTTTGTATGGGAGAAGTCACCGACTTCTTCCAATTACCCTGCCCCCATGTGTTATTGCCATTCTCATCCCCCCATCCATCGCCATCAGTTTTGTTGTGCCAGTTGGTGAGGACGTCGAGGTTGGTGATGGCAGCATCGATGAGTCATTGTGTCGCCTTTAAGGTTTGACGAATATGTTGGATCATCATGCAATCCTGGGCGGACTCCCAATCAGAGATGGCAGAATGAGGGACCTCGAGGGAGACGTGGATGGTGGCGTCGACTTGTTCTATGACTCTGACCGCCGCATGGTGAGCATCAGAGGTGGTGGTGAGGAGGTTTTGGATGGGGCCGGAGGTGGTGGCAACAAAAACATTGGTGAAATCGGCCATTGTGAGGGAAGAAGTAATGAACTGCATGTGGAGATTTAGAATGGCAGGGATGCATTGAAGACTGCGGATATCCAGAATGGACTGGGATCTTTTCGAGTTTTTATGCGATTTTTATAGAGATTGACCGTTTCGACTGTTTCCTTCATCCCTGATCCTATCTTCAAACTCTTCATCATTCAATACAATCAATTCATCTACATTTGGCCAATTGGTTGTGACATTTCTGGTTAGCTCCTTGATCATGGGTTCTTCATATGAAACATCCCATATTGGATTATCTGCGGGTCGTTGCAGGATCATTTGAAATAGTTCCTCTGCAAATTGTTTGGTGGATGTAGTTGATGTAGGGGAGGATGGTATTGTTCCTGGATCAGAAGGCAGTTCCATTTCATCATAGACTTTGTAGTTTGGATAGTAGTATTGCCATCTGTTATTTGTTCTCCTGACAATACTTCGGATTCTAGGGTATCCTGGCTCAAATTCGTGTTGATTATAGAATGGTGGGTTTGGAGTGCACGGTGGAGGAGGTATCCAACGATCTGTGGCAATTACATAACTTGGTGGGAGAACGAAAGGGGTGCACAGAGGGACTACTCGTGGTGGGAACATTTCGTAGTATATCGTTCCTAAGTCTTCCCATTGGTTGCCAATTTTTTCCGTTTCACTGTCATTGTTATCTCTTCCTGGATCTTCAGTTGTCCATGTGTTATTAATGATGATATAGGATCTGTTATCGATCCAGTCATTCAACATCTGAATGGCTTCTATATTTTGTCTTATCCTCTCATCACATCGTTCAGGGGTGTAGTAGAGTGGATCGTGTGCGATTTGATTATGATTATGTCTTGGGTTCAAAGGTAAAGGCCTTCCACGAAATGCTTCGACTGTGATGCATCTTACATTCTTGTCTCTGTAATAAAATAAATGTCGTCCCCGAAAGGGGTGTAGGTGATATGGCTCTAGGATAAAGAATTGTACGTATTGTGGGAGTTTTCTTGATGCTGAGAATTTGGCATGAATGGGAGCATAGTTCTGCGCATATACGCTATTGAGTTTGAGGTGTCTGCAGTTGCGATATGTGACCATGATAGCTTTTCTTTCTTTTACAGTTGTCTCCTGGCTTTATACCCCAGTAGGACTTCCGCAGCATTACCCAAGTTGCACTCAGGTTCCCACGAGTTGTCATTTGATCCATAGCCTTTCCATTTGACCAGGTACTGATACCCTGTACCGCGTTTTTGGTGTGCGAGAATTGCTTCTACTTCATATTCTTCATTCCCATTTACAAGATCAGGAGGTGGTGTCGTATAATTTGGGCCATGAGCTTCGGTTTGTTTGTAAGGGGATAGTAGGGATGCATGAAACACAGGGTGAATACACCATTGCTTTGGCAGTTTTAATTTGTACGTCACTGGTCCCATTACTTGTTCAATAATGAAGGGTCCTTCTCATTTAGGCGCTAGTTTCCTCAACTGGTATGGAATATGTAGATTTCTATTTTCGAGCCAGACCTTGTCACCTTTTTCAAACCGTATGGATTTGTCCCTTCGTCGTTTTGCCACTAATTGTCTAGCTAATTCGTGTGCTGCTAGCGCTTCTTCCTTGCTTTTTGTAGCTGTAGTAGTCATTCTTCTGCTGCAGGTGTACTCATTCTATGGGAAGCAGTGGGAAGCGCTACAGGATCGGTCCCATACATTAGCTGGAATGGTGATGCTTTGACAGCATCATGATGTCGGTTATTGTGAGCAAATTCAGTGATTGGGAGTAGTCCTTTCCATTTGTGCGGTTCGTTAGTGCAGAACATTTGAAGATAGACTTCTAATTCTTGGTTAACTCGTTCCATTTCTCCATCAGTCTGTGGATGATATGCTGTGCTCATCCTGTGGTCAATTCCTAGTGCTTTTCTGATTTCTTGGAAGACTTTTGCTGAGAACTGCGGTCCCCTATCTGAGATGAGTGTATCAGGGAGGCCAAATCGCTTGAAGATCTCAGTGATGTATATGTTTGCTGTTCCCAGGGCGTCGATTGTTTTGTTGCATGGTGTGAAAATTACCCCCTTTGTAAGACCATGGTCCACCGTGACCAAAATGGAGTCAAAACCATCTGAAAGAGGTAGATCAGTGATGAAATCCAGGGTGACTTGTTGGAATGGCCATGTAGCTTTTGATTGAATTGGTTGGTATGCTGGTGTATTTGGGTGCATGTTGACCTTCATCTGTTGGCACAATGCACAGCCTTCGATCCATTCCTTTACGTGCCTATACATCCCTGGCCACCAATAGTCCCTCTTGAGCAATTCCAATGGTTGAAAAGGTCCCGGATGCCCTGATGTAATTGCCTCGTGTACTTTCTTGATCAAATTGGTATGCAGACCATCATGGTCAGGGACATAGACCTCCCCTTGATAGTGAATTAATCCATTTATGTACACCCAGTCTTGAAGCTGTGATTTGATTGGTGGAGCATGGTGTTTCTCGACAACCTCAATCAGAATTTGTCCAAAATCATCCTTTGACATTGCCTTTTGGAGATCTGTTACCAAGTCTTCTGTGATCAAATTAATGAATCATTCAGGAGGTAAAACCATCATTTCTTCCAGCTGTTCCTCATTCCCCATATGATCTGGGTGTCTTGACAGCACATCGGCTTCAAACATTTTTGTTCCAGGGACGTGTTCAATGCGTAGGTCGAATTCGGATAAAAACAAAGACCATCATGCTTGTCTAGGTGTTAATCGTTGCGGTATGCGGTAGAATGACAGGTTCTTGTGATCACAATGTATAATTGTTGTATGCAGTGATCCATGTAGTAAATGTCTCCAAGTTGTGAGTCCTTTGATAATTGCTAGCAGTTCCCGATCATAGATCTGGTAATTTTGCTCCATTGGGGTTAATGTGTGTGAGATAAATCCGCAAGGGTGTAGGGCTCCTGTTTCATTGGCCTGTTTTAACACTGCTCCAATCGCTTTATTAGATGTGTCCGTTTGAAGAATGAATGGTCTTGTCACATCTGGCATCAATAGTACTGGCATGGATGCAAACTTTTCTTTTAGTTCATCAAATGATTTCTGTTGTTCTGCGCCCCATGTGAATGATACATCTTTTCTGGTTAGGGTAGTGAGCGGCCTTGCTAATGATGCAAAGTTTCCGATGAATTGTCGATAAAAGTTTCCAAATCCAAGGAATGATCGAACTTGTTTAACTGTAGAAGGGGCTGGCCAATCGGCTATTCCTGCTAGTTTGATTGGATCCATCTGTATTCGCCCTGGTTTGATGATCATGCCAAGAAGTTCGACTTCTTGTACAGTGAATTTGCATTTTTCGAGTTTCAGGAAGAGATCATTTCCCTGTAATCTCTGAAGGATGCGTTTTGTTCATATCTCTGATTCCTCTTTTGTATTGGTGCAGATTAGAAGATTGTCCATGTAAATAATGAGCCATCCTTCATTAATCATGTCCCAAAAGTACTCATTCATCATTGCCTGGAATGTCGATGGTGAATTACAGAGACCAAAGAACATTACTGTTGGTTCATAAAGGCCCCTGTTTGTGATGAATGCGGCCTTCCATTCATCCCCTTCTTTGATCCGGACACTGTTGTATCCCCATCTGAGGTCTAGTTTCGTAAAATATTGGGCGCCAGATAGTTTTGTCATGAGATCGGAAACAAGGGGTAGTGGATAGGCATTTTTGATTGTCCACTCATTTAGATATCTGTAATCCTGACACGGTCTTAAAGCACCACTTTCCTTTTTCGCAACAAAGAAGAACGGAGAGGCCTGTGGGGATTTCAATGGTCTAATGTATCCTTTTGCAACTTGTTCTGTTATCCATTCATCCAGGGATGATTGTTCCTTTAAGGATAGTGGGTAGATCTTGCTTACTTTTGGAGAGAAACCTTGTTTTAGTTCAATCGCATGATCCCAGGGTCTAGTTGATGGGAATTGCTCCAAGGCTTTCTTTTCAAAGACTTCCTTCCATTTATTGTATTCTGATGGTAAGGTAGTTGGTGGTTCATCCTTTTTGAGCTGGTGTTCTAGTGATTGAGAAGTCGACGTTTTTACCCTGATCCAGTAATCGTCTTCTCCCCATTGTTTACTATCAAGGGCCATCTGCCAGATTGGTTGATCATCTTCTTCTTTAATTTGTTCCAGCTGAACCGTTTTGCTTTTCCAATTAATCATTGGATTGTGTTTCTCCAACCAGGGAATCCCCAGGATTAGACGCTGTTCTCCTAGTTTCATGATCAGGAACCAATTGTCATGCATTGTTCCCCCTATGGAGTAGTTGATACGCGTCCTATGAGTGATTACTCCATTGGTATTAATTGTTCCATCAGTGTTTCGCACTCGAAGTGGTTTTCGTAATTTCTCTTTCCATAGGTTTTTCGTGACTTCTTCATCAATAAAATTTCCATCAGCTCCGCAGTCAATTAGTGCAGAGGTTTCAGCAGGTAAGTTGGACAATTGAATGGGGATCGAGATTCTTCTATCATTGTTTGATTGTACGATTACAGAATCAAGTGCTAATTGTTCTAGTCCATTGGAGGAAGTGTCAACTGCTGCCTGACACTTCCTGATTAAAAACCCTCCATTTCAAGTTCGTTTAGGAAGGTGTTCCTTTCTTCTTTGGTTAATTCGGCCAACATTGCCCTGATCATTTTGATCGAGCCTCCTGTTTCCTCGGTAGATTTCTCCTCGGTGATTGAGCAAATATTTCTCCCCTGGGAGGAGGATCCAGATGAGTTATTGTTGCACTTGGGGCAGTTCCAGGAGATGTGTCCCTGTGTACCGCATCTGAAACATTTCCCAGTTTTCCTGTACTCTTCTTTTTGTGCTTTGGTTAATCATCCAGTGGGCATTGCATTAACCGTCTGATTGGTCCCTGTTTGAATTCCCCTGTTTCAATTGAAACTAGACCGCTCTCCTGTTCTAGATCCTTTCCCCATAAGTCGCATAGTTTCCCAAGCGAAGTGGAGCTGTTCCGCTTTTGTATAAGCATTGTTCATGGTTTTATACTCCATTTGATGTTCTAAGACTTTGGTAGCAATGCTGTCTGGGAGTTTTCAAACAAAAGCTTGGAGTTGAGCAGTTAATCCAGTGAGGCCAGTGAGCTCTATCAAGGTGCGAAATTTTCGGATGTATTCAGGGACTGAAACTCCCCCTCCCACACTTAGATTGGCTAATTCGTTCAGGGCCCTGACCACACTGTTAATTTCTCCCCAATCGGCGATGAAACATTGATTGAACATTTCATAATTGTCCCATTGTATTCCTGTTGTTTCTCCTTTGTTGGTGTTCAACTCTCCTCGGATGATCATTTTCCAATTGTCCAGCTCTGGTCCTAAGCAGGCTAGAGTGTATCTGACTTTTTTCTCGTCCTTGCCCTTATAGTTATTTTCGTTAAGAGCAAAGAAATCTTCAAGGGAGTCTAAAAATGACTGCGCCTCTGTTCGCTTTCCTGTAAAGACCCTGATGGGCTGTGGTTTGATATCCCCTTTGGTAATTTCCATAGTATCAGTCATCTTTTCTTTGGGTTCTTCTTCTTTCTTTGATTCTTCGTCCTTCTTTTCTTCACAGAATTGGTACCAGGCTGTGACAGTTTCGGGTGGTGCTGCAAAGAATGCTGCTCCTAAACTGAGTTTATGATAAGGTGCGAACTCTGTCCACCAGGTAGCTTCTGGTTCAGTAATAGGCTTTTCTAAAAGGAGGTGTTTAACTTCGTATTCTTTGTTGTACCACTCGATCCAAAGTTTCCTTCATCTGGATCTCCTTCTTCATATTCCCCTGTAAAATAGCTTTCACTGATAGGGATGTTCTTCTTTACTCCTTTCCAACACCACTGGTTACTGAGTATGGAAAAGAAGACTTCTGTTCTTTCGAGATAAAAATTTCCGTCAAAAGCGACTGCTCTGTTAGGAGGTCTTTCGCCAAAGCTCTTGGGATCAATGATGTCTTTTTTGCTAGTGACAGTGCACTGAGCAGTTCCTTGAGTTCCAACTTATGTTATGGACGATGCCTTCTTCATCGTACTTTAGAAATGATGAACAGAGTCTCGGTCTGCTCCCAGTCGTGACGACTACTGATAGGACGATGAGGACGCTAAGTCTGATGATGACGAAGGCCCTTAGATCAATGCGTTCAATGATGAAGGAGAGAGGCAATGATTCAGAGGCTGAGAGGAAGGTAAGATTCGTCTAAGTTGGAACTGAGGTACTACTGTACAAGAGGGGTCTTTATATACGTTTTAGAGAACAATAGAAATGATGA
>MIPV01001814.1:5672-21209 GCA_001983365.1 Amanita bisporigera | reverse complement strand
AGTTCCGACTACGGACCAGCACCTCGGACCGTCCGGACTTTATCAAGTGAGGTTCACGGGAATTTTCTGGCCTGCAACTTCCGACCGCTTCTGTGTCTACCGACCGGGAGTAGGTATATCATCGCTTGCAAACTGATCCAACGGTGCTGCTCCTCTGCCAGAATGGACGTAATGTCTAAGGGGTGAGGAAACGTTGACAGGTTGATGCATGCCTCATGGACAACAATATAGCTGTTCGCTGATAAATCTCTCCGATGCCTAAACACAGACAGGGAGTAGAGTGGTGAGAATGCTCGAAGCAGTCCTGTGAACCTCCGCTAGATTGCGTGGTGCGCGACTCGCGGAATAGCACAACTAGTCAATTATGGAACACGGCATGGGTAACCATGGACGTACGGGTATTGAACTTTGTGTGACGAAGCTGACAGCGGTGGCAGGTGTTTTGTGGAACTATGTGCAGAGTACTGAAAATGAAGGTCAAAGTCCATGCCCTGTGCAAGGTGGCTTCAAGTGTATAGATGTGGAAAAGAGCGAAAACTCGAGAAGTAGCGGTCTTTAGACATCGAAGAGGGAGAAACTCAGTGGATTGATTGCTTTTACTACTGTTATACTACGGTTTATATACGTTTTCGAGCTCTACTAACATCGTTGGACTCTGTTGAACTTCTCCTATGGACGCGTGTCCTGCTACTATTTTCCGGGGCATTCCGCTCGCTGCACTGTCATTGTGGTAACCAGAACAGATGGTTGCTGTAACTACTGGTGTTTTACTCGCGTTTTGACGCTATGGTTAATCGATGAGCACCAGTGACTTCCCGATTAGCACTACGTTCTTCGTCGATCGCTGTGACCTGACGGTCTGGACTTGTTCCCTTTGTACTTGATATAGCTCTTTGCTAACATGGTGGTCTGTGGCGATCGACATCCGTTGTGCTGGGTTGGTATAAGCTTTTGCCCATCGATCAGTTCTGTGGAGCGACAGCGTTTCCTATTGTGGACAATGCTGCTTGTTTTCTCATAGCGGGATCAGTGCATGTGTGTTATTCCATTGCGACGGTAAGACACCTTGCACGCTAATGCGCTCTGATGTCTATATGTGACCGCAGCCAGACATGGCTCATCATCTTCCCCCCAGTTGAAAAATTGACTGCCCTCGGTCAACATCGATGGTAAGGCGGCTTGTTCGTCTTAAATGTGCACGGTAGTTGGTGTTGTCCAGTATGGGATAAGGGCGGGTGGTCACAACTAATACAGTGGTCAGTGATAAATCGAGTGCATAGGTCACTGTATCTTCTGGTTTTATTCCGATAGTGTAGGCTTTTGAGTCATGCAGCGGTTAATTCCCTTGTGCCTTTCTGGGGCTGGCGCAGCTTCTTTCGTGAGTTGTGAGAGTTTTGCATGACTTCCTCAGCTTCTTCATGGGAGCCCATCCATAGCCTTTTAATATCCATCCTTGTGGGAGTCTTTCCATCTTTCTTTCTAACCTTTGCCCGTCATGTCGTCTTCTGCTCATACTCCTTTTAACACCGCACCTGAGGAGGACATCGCCGCTCTGGAGGCACAATGGGTGTGGGAGGAGGCAGAGGCAGTGGAAGCGGCACGAATTCGGACAGAGGGACGACGTCTTTTGGCACAATGCCTAGCGGAGAAGGTGCAGCAGGAACGTGAGGATGTGGAGCATTGTGCGTGAGAGGAGGAGGAGCGTCACAAAGCTGAGAATGCAGCGCGAGAGCAGCAATGACAAGTGGCAGAAGCAGCAGACTTGGGAGTTGTGGCAGTCGAGGGTCTTGGAGATGATGTAACTATGGCTGTGCCTGCTCCATATGGCAATGCATAGCGGGATTTCCTGCGTTGTCTCTTGTTGCCATTTGCTTTTGTTTCGTGTTCTTTTGATATAATGCATCGTTTTTGTACCGCAGTTTCCATCGTTTGGTGTTTTTGTGAGTGAGACAAGTAAGTAAATAAGAATGGGTAAATCAAGGCATGCGATAAGAATCAGATAACCTATAACTACATATTGCGGATTTGACGCTGACCCATTCAGGATCATTTTAATATTCTCCCAGGTTGGTATCATATTCCGGGTCTGAGTGGTAGTACACCTGGTCTTCCTCGTCTTCTTTGTCTTCCTCCACCTCTCTTCCAGCTGATAACCCTTGCGGATCATCATCGCCTAGTGATGTAGATCGAGCCATATTCTCCATGTGTTCTGTGCTTGCATCCAATATGCCCTCGGGGATGGTTAACTGTTGCCTAGCAAAATACAGGATTACCCGGAATGCGGCATACAGCCTATCAAGTACCATGCTGTCTAGTTCGCAAAGTACATATGCGCCACCGCAGTTGCACAGTAAAACCACATAGGGTCCAATGTAGCAGGGACACATCTTTCTATTGAGCGATTTCTCGATTGTGGTGTTGCAGACCAATACCAGTGCTCCTCGTTTGAAATCGAAGTTCCAGATGACTGTTGGGTGTTCCTTTTCAAACCTCCTTGCTGCCGCTATTCATGCTGCGTATACCCTGTCCTTTAGCACTTCTGTCTGTGTATGGTGCTTTTGCAACTCTGTGGTGCAGTGGGCAATCAATTCCTCTGTCAACAAGAATGCTTGGGGTGATGGCAGTAAGTATGTTGCTTCCACTATATCCAGTGGTAGTAACAGGTGAGTCCCAGTCACTGCAAAATAAGGTGACATGCCCATGCGTCATTTTGCTGTAACCCATTCCAACCAGAAGACTGAATGTAATGCGGCAGCCCAATGCAACACCTGTCCTTCACTTGCCTTATATAACACTTGTCAAACGTTGTAGTGACTCCACTCAACTATCCCATTGGCATGCGAGTTGTAGCCCGAAATGCATATGTGATGGATGTGGTACTTCTTGGCGAGATAGTCGACCATGCAGATGATGGGCGTTCTGTTGTCCGTGATGATTTCCGCTAAGCTACCCCAATGACATATGAGGTTCTCAAAGATCCAGTCTCCAATGGTGTTGGAAGTTTCCCATCACAAAGCACAATACTCCAGATAATGCGTGATAGCGCAACAAGCCTGGACTAGGTACTTGAACTGGTTCGACGGTGGAAGGTGCATGGTATCCAGGTTAACTTTGGTGAAGATTGGGGCAGGTTCCGTGACGACGGGCGGAATGCGGAAAAGTTGAAGTTGTTGCTCCTGGCAGACATGACATGACTTGATGTACCATTTGATGTTGTCTTGCATCTGCGGCCACCAAAAGCGTTCCGTGATTGCTGCATGGGTCGCATTGAATCCTTGATGCCCTAACTCGTCATGGCAGCTGATTAGGACGTGGAGTCGCTTGTGCGGGTATAGCACTACTTTGTGTGCACTGCCCCTATCTTTAAACCATAGTCAGTCATCTTTCACAAAGAACCTCGTGCAGTATCGCACAAAACTGTGCCACTCATCATCTGATAGTTCCCCCGGTCTTTCCAAGTCTGCTAAGAATTGCTTGGCCATTTCCAGCCGTTCTTCATCTTTTGCTGCCATTTCTTTTCACCATGGAAATATCCTGTCATAGGTGAGCACATCTTCTCCTGTTGGCAGAATGGATTCTTCCTGCTCTGGAGCTGGTGTGTCGGTATCTAGTATGAGAGCTGCAGCGAGGAAACATTCTCTATTGTCTGCGCTCCTTCCTAATTGCGCATGTTGCATTGCATGATGCTGTGAAATTACGTGGCGATGCCAGAATTGCACTGGGTGTCGATTCGGCCGTGATACTACTGTGGCTGGCAACAAGTTGATATGGTGCATAAACCCGTAAAGGTTGTCGATCCAGTCGTTGAACTCCTCCTCTTCTTCACTGTCTAGCTCCTTGTCTTGTGGTTGCTGTGGACGCCTCGATAATCCGTCTGGTGCATGCAATCTTCCGGGTATGTGAACTAGCTTAAAATGGAATGTCAGGATAGATAGTATCCAGCAGTTAATGGAAGCAGAAGGCGCAATATCGGGATTCTTCAACATGTCTTTGATGTACCGTGCGTTGACCTCTACTATCAGGTTCTGCACTCCGATAAGGTATAGCTTGAGCGCTTTTAAGTCATGGTACAACCTGTAGATTTCTAGTTTTGGCTGTGAGAAGCAGGCCTTGTGCTCATTCAAGGTGATTGACCCAAAGCGGTTGTAGTAGCAGACTGACGGCTTGTCTGGGTCACATTGGCACAGGAAGAACCCTACGGCAATCCACGAGGTATCCATGGCTAATATAACTGGTGCGTCCAACTTGGAGTTAATGGGCCGCAGCACAGGAGACGCTATGAGAGCTTCCTTGAGATCCTCTTGCGCGGCAGCTTGCTCTGCTCCAAACACAAATGGAACACCTTTGCAGGTTAGTGCTACCAATGGACTTGCCTGTTTTGCGAAGTTTTTGATGAAGATCCGCCCTACTCCCACGGTTCCTAAGAATGCTCGCACTTCTGACAACAACGTGCAAGGGGCCCAGTTCGTGATTGTGGCTAACAGGTCCTTTTCTGGCTTGCGCCCTTCGTACGTGCATAGATGTCCTACCATGGTGATGCTGGGAGCACAGAGGATGAGTTTCTTGCTGGAAAATGTTCTGCCAGTGTACTTCATGCATTGGACAACCTGGTTGACACCTTGGAAATGTTCCCACACAAAGCGTCTAATACCCGGATTCTCTGGTATCATTTTGTAGGTGCCATCTGCTTGTTTGTACCACGTTGCTGGGCCTTTGACTGGGACATCATCAATGTACAGAATTGTGAGTTCTGGAATTTCCGGTTGCAGGATACATGTGACGTCGTCGTGGAAAATCAGAATGGAATTGGTCCATCCCATAGGTAGCATTGTCAAGTGCATGGCACCAAAGGGCGTCTGGAACATCATTAGGTCACAGGAATCTTCTGCGAGCAGGCGCTCATCATATCCAACATAGAGGTCCAACATTGCGCCACAAGCGCGACCTGCAAAATTCTCTGCAAGATGTTCTGGACTTGGGGTAACACCTGAATGTTGGATTGTGACCGCATTGAGGGGCTCGAGCAAATGTACCAGCCTTAATTTGCCAGTTTTCTTTAATATGCAAAACCGCTGTGACCGATATGACGAGTTCGAAGGTTCATAGACACCCGCGTTGATTTTAGTATGGATGATGCTGCATATCTGGTCATATAGTCCCAGCGGTATATGAATGTTATGCTGGATCCACAGGGTATGTGGTATTGTTGGTATATCAACTGGTGGAAAATATTCCACTTTGAACTTCCCACACTCACTGTCGTCCCATGCAAAAGCTTTGTCATGTTTTGTCATAAAATGGTGCATTAGCCTTACTTCTTCTGGCCATAGAAATTCCGTGTCGTGTTCTTTCTCTAGTGCTTGCTTGCATTCCATTGTATAGCGCCCGTGTGGCACAAACTCTGGTGGCGTTGTACTTAACTTGGGTAGCTCGTCTAAAGGGTCGCCTGTGAGATTGTGGACTATGCAGAATTCTTTCGGTAATTGACTGATGACCAGTTTGGTCTTTTTGTTGACAGGTCTTTATTTCTTCTTTTGCACAGAGAGGAGAACTGGAGAAACGTGGCTGTGATGCAGTCGTACGGGAGTGGAAGTGTGGGTCATAGTAATTGGTGATTCGCGTTTAGTTGGTTTTGCGCATTTTTCATTGATGTGGGCCTTGGTGAGCAGGCTGCAGTTGTTGGTTGCGATTTCTCCTAACTGTAGCGCGGCACTGAGATACAGGCTAAGGTAGCTGGCATTTACGTTTGTTTTATTTACATGGTTGCTTGGCGGTATAGACGGAATAGGGAGGTATGCTTCGACATCTATTGGCTTCTTTGTCTTTGGATCTATATTTATAATACATGCTACCTCTCCTTGATGCATCATCAGTTCCTCAAGGTCGTCAGAAAATCCTCCTGTTCTTTGCGCATTTTGATATACTTTGGTGGTCCATGCGGAGTTGTCAGTATCATTACAACCACATCACTGTTGGGGTTGTGGGTGGTGGTGGTTTGTTCTTCGTTTTTGTAGTTGCGCACAATAGACTCTGTGAGGACGTCGAGCAGTTGGCCTAATAGGATGTCGTATGTGGGAGACTGGATCATGTGGACTTGGAAGTAGAGCTCTATATTTCCGATCCGGAATGGCACGTTCTTTGCTAAGCTGAGAGATGTGTCAACTTCTCTGTTGGCGGCCTCCATGTCGATTGTGATGGCGGGGTTGTACGGAATCCCAACTTGATTGCATACAGTGTCTGACATACAGACTATGGAGGATCCTGGATCGACAATGCATTCTACTACTGCGCAATCATCGAGGTGGGTTTCGAGGTAGCGTAGCATGTGTGATTCTTTTGCGACTCGAAGGCGGGGTTTGTCGGCAGGTCCCACTGCGTAGTAGGCCTCTGCTATATCTGGTACGATGTATACTTCCCTCTTGGGGTCTTGATTGCTGGTGTCGTAAAAGCTGGTGCTGTTAGCGGGTACCCAGCGCAGTGTTAGGAACTCCTGGAGCTTCTGACGTATTTCCGGCGATGTTGTGAGTAGTTCCTCAAAGTTTAGGTGGCAAGTGTGGCTTCGCAGAGCTCGCATGAAAATGTCTTTAATGAGCTTATCATTTTGTGCAGGCCTCATGGTCATATACAACGGGTCCTTGCTTTTGGGCACTGTGGCTCCAAAGGGTCTTTCCACCAGTGGCTGATAGTTCGCATCACAGGCCTCTGAGAATGGATGTGTCAGATCCTGATTTTTTGTTACCTCCAGGGAGACAACCTCCCTGGGTTTCTCTCCCTCTTTGTTGCTTGTGGTAACGCATTCTTTCCCTTTTGTCCATACTGGGATCTCTACTCCATCAAACACTACCTTCTTCTTTGCTTGGAGCGCCACGATCCTCCTCCACAACTTCTCCACCTCTTCGTTGTCGTCCTCTTCTTCTTCTACCATATATAAAGCCAGTGCCAGTGTAGTGGTTGTGGCTACTTCCAGTGACTTTGTGCGCGGCAAGTAGAACATTGTGGGATGAATGTTAGATGGGGGTGCTGCTTGCACGTCAACCCGACAGTGGAACTCGTTGACGTTTTCTTTCATCGTGTTGGCAGGTATGTACCATGGCACGTAGCTGCCAGTTGGCGAGACAATCCATCCTTCCGTATTTTTCTGTCTGCTAAGTATCCCTCGACGTCTGGGCACCTGCTAATGAAATGCACGTTGTTTCCGCAAAAATTGCACCGCTGACTGTTGGGTGGCCTGGTTTGCGTAGTTCCTAATGCGATAGTGTTGGCGCCAGTCGCGGGGGACCTGTAGCTGCAGAACTAGGCGGTGGGTGGTGGCGGTTGGTATTGGTTAGTGGCCATTGACTGCGCCAGCATCTGCATCATTGTTTGCCCGAATTTTTCGAATAATGCGGTCATATCTTCTTGTTTTATGTACTGTGCAGTGGGAGGCTTGGACCGCAGTGGGAGGTGCGACAATGGTTCCGTTTTAATCATGTAAGATGGCATCGAGGCCCGGTTGATTAACTTGTTGTAGAAAGATTGCCCCTGAATTACTTCTTGCGCCGCTGCTAGCATCTGCTCCAATGAGAACGGATCTCCGTGATGCACATTTGGGTATTGATTGTGCATGCATCGGTACATTTCCGTAGCGATGTCGACCTGGAATCCTTTAAAAAAGTACTCGCTTTGTTGCTGGACTGAAAGCCACTCATTCTTGACCAAGTACTTGGTAATTACTAGAAATTGTTGGTAGTAACTGCAGAGTTCCTCCGCCATCTTGACTCCTAACCACAACATTTTTTCAATTAGCTGGTCCAAGTGATCCTGCGTATATTGCCGTTTGCTGATTACTCTGCTGTAAAGCCCTTTGATCATGGTTTTAAAGACCTTGTAGGTTGCCAGCGCTTCAAATGCCTTGGTTGATCCCCATAAGTCATATTCCGTATCATTGAGGTATCATAATGCATATGCTTTCTTTGGTTGATCTTCCATAATTCCAGCTTCCAAAAATAGATACTCCAGTTCCTCGAAGTAACGTGGTAGTCACTGCGGCTGCGTTGAGTCAAAATGTGGTAATAAATCTCTCTGATGCCTAAACACAGACAGGGAGTAGAGTGGTGAGAACGCTTGAAGCAGTCCCATGAACCTCTGCTAGATTGCATGGTGCGCGACTCATGGAATAGCATGGCTAGCCAATTATGGAAAATGGCGGCAAACTTGCGGAACACAGTGCGGGTAACCATGGATGTATGGGTATTGAACTTTGTGTGACGAAGCTGACAGCGGTGGTGGGTGCTTTGCAGAACTATGCGTGGAGTACTGAAAACGAAGGTTGAAGTCCACGCCCCGTGCGAGGTGGCTTCAAGCGTATAGATGCGGCAAAGAGTGGAAACTCGAGAAGTAGCAGTTTTTAGATGTCGAAGAGGGAGAAACTCAGTGGGTTGATTGCTTTTACTCCTGTTATACTACAGTTTATATATGTTTTCGAGCTCTACTAGCATCGTTGGACTCTGTCAAATTTCTCCTATGGATGCGCATCCTGCTACTATTTTCCGGGGCATTCTGCTCGCTGCACTGTCATTGTGGTAACCAGAACAGATGGTCACCGTAGCTACCAGTGTTTTACTCGCGTTTTGATGCTATGGTTAATCGATGCGCACTGGTGACTTCCCGATTAGCACTACGTTCTTCGTCGATCGCTGTGACCTGATGGTCTGGACTTGTTCCCTTTGTACTTGATATAGCTCTTTGCTAACATGGTTGTCTGTGGCGATCGACATCCGTTGCGCTGGGTTGGTATAAGCTTTTGCCCATCGATTGGTTCTGTGGAGTGATGGCATTTCCTATTGTGGACAATGCTGGGCATTTCTTTATTGGACGACTGGTGCGATCCTTCGTGCTTGTGACAGACACTTCATGCATGATTGGTAGTGCGGGGTAGCAGGATTACTGAAGGTTTTGTATCTGACACCATTGCGAGTAATGTGCATGGCACCAGATAATTGTGATGCGTTGACAGCTTTGGTCATGAGCTAGCATGAAAGGTGGAGGTGTCCAACGCTGCTTGTTTTCTCGTAGCGGGATCAGTGCGCGTGTGTTATTCTGTTGCAACGGTAAGACACCTTGCACGCTAACACGCTCCGATGTCTATATGCGACTGCAGCTGGACACAGCTCATCATTGCCTCAAGCAGTATCCATGAAGATGTTGGGGGATAATAGATAAATCTGATCACCATGTCAAGTCATTCTTGGGCTTGAAGATGTTCACAAATTAACCAGTATGCTTTCATTTCATCCCCTTTCTTCAGAAACGGTGTGAGCAAGAACGATGAGGTTTATTTCAACTCACATGTACCCAGACCCTCCAAAGCGAATTGGGCTTGCACATAAGTGAGGACCAGGAGGCAGCCGCAAGGGCATTAATTCCCTATCATGCAATGTCATCCTTCAGGAGCATGGAAAGCTACGGCGTGCACATACCTCAAGATCCTCATTGTCTTCCTTGTCACCTGTGGACCTTTCATAGTCTTCCCTCTCTT
The DNA here is from genome assembly GCA_001983365.1 of Amanita bisporigera. NCBI lineage: Eukaryota > Fungi > Basidiomycota > Agaricomycetes > Agaricales > Amanitaceae > Amanita > Amanita bisporigera. Next base: position 11,692 of record MIPV01001814.1, on the reverse strand, counting down.
CCCTCTTTCTGCGATCTTCATAGTGAGCGATAACCACAGCCAGATGCGAATCTGGGTGTGGATTTGAAATTATCGGCCTCAGTGGCGCAGATGGAGTTAGGGACAGCCTTGGGCACATAGGAGTAGAGTCATCAATAAACCCATCTATTGCTTGTGTACATTCAGCATACATTTGAATGGCTATTGATATGAACTTACACAAATTATCGTTGCTGTTCTCCTCTTTGCTGGAATCAAATTGCTGAGCCTCCAGATCCAAAAATTGGCTAGCTGCGTCCTGCTGAGATGACCAAGATATATGTCAGTTCGCCGGAGAGCACAGATACCTTCGTGATCTAACCGCCATTCTGCATTTTTTTCTGCCCTTTGCAGGCTCTGAATCTTGTACACATTTATTAGACTGCTGGGCATCTCCTGTCAGCCCTTTCCATACACTAACCTTGGATGTACCATTTGAGATTGAATATTGGACGTCAAATAGGACCTGCAATTGGCATGTCAGCTTAACCAGACATAGGCATGAGGGTGGACACCAGCCAGGCACATTGTATGTAAAACACACTCTATGTTCATTTATGTCGCCACATGGTATGTAATCTGCTGTATGTCGTGAATTATACTAACCTATGCAGGACTAACAGAATTGAATCACTAATTGACAGGGAAAGAAAGCATATCAACATGTGGTTCCTGGTTTATATAGCACCTGCAACCTGATGTTTGGGCCAAACAGAGATACCCAAAAATGTAAATGAAGTTCCTAATATGCAAATGTTTGTCTCTGGAAGCTCCCAAATAGGTGTAAACAACAGGGCCAGCTATTGTTTACAAACGAGGAAGGAAGTTCCCAGTGTTTGTTTGTAGTAAACAAAAGGAGCAGGGTTGTATTTATATCTGGGTGCCGCGGAGATTGCTTCTTTCCTTCCCTTGTCATTGCTCTTCCTCTCCTTCCTGGCCAGGCCTGGCGCCCGTGACCTCTGCCGCCATATGTCAACTATAAATGTGAGTGGGACAATGGTCGTGAGCTCAAGTCGAGTGAACCGATGCGGGGGAATGGGTATGTTCTATTCCAATTTCATGGAACTTCTGGGGCTAATGCAACGCATTGTAGCTTTGGGCCTAGCGCCCATAACATCGCCGCCCAACTATTAATATGGGTTGGATGATAGTCATGGGCTCTGCCACTGTACGTCAACTATTAATGTGGGTGAGATGATGGTCGTGAGCTCGAGTCGAGTGAACCGATGCAGGGGAGTAGGTATGTTCTATTCCAATTCCATGGGGCTTTTGGGCTAATGCAATGCATTGTAGGTTTTTGGGCCTAGTGCCCATAACATCTGCCTTAATGCTGGTTGGACGATGGTCATGGGCGCTGTGGAGAGTTGAGTGATCCGATTTGGGGGAGTAAGTACACTCTATCACCACGCACACTTTCAACTACTGCAAGGTTGACGTGTAACATAGGTTCTGCCACAACTCAGTTGCTGTGGCAGTAGTGGCCTCATGAGCTCAAGTCGAGTGAACCAATGCAGGGGAGTAGGTATGTTCTATTCCAATTCCATGGGGCTTTTGGGGCTAATGCAATGCGTTGTAGGTTTGGGCCCTAGCACCTTCCATTCATGTATTTTAGGCTAATGCAGGGCATTGTAGGTTCTACCTTTGGCGTGGCAGTATCAGCCCTATGGGCGTCATCTTTGTCTTTCCTGTCATTTTTTTGGGCATGGATGTGGTACCCCAGAGTAGCTGTATCTATACTGTATTAACTAAACCTTCTCCAATGTTTTTTCACATTACCTATCTTTACTTTAGCAAAAATGAGATCAGTAGGTATGCTGAGAATTTGCAGAAGTTGGCCTTAACAGGCCATGTTCTGATACAATGTCATTCGTTTGCTCTCAGGTATATCACCACCTTCATGTTAATAGATTACACTCATAGTGTCCTAGGTTGTTCAATCAAGGACTCCATCCATATTGCCATGACAGGCATGTTCGCATAGGCATTGCAAGAGCCATTTCTAGAGTACGGCTTTACATTTAAAGGTATGACGCTGCTACCTCTCTGGTTTTGTGTGTTGACAGCGGGTCTTGCAATGATCAACGCAGAGCATGCTGTCAATCAACGTGAACTCACCCTTGACTTGACAACCTGCTGCCTCAAAAAATTAATTTGATGCGGTATTCCACAAGCCCTTTGGTACATAAATCGCAAATCCTGTATTTACCATTTTTTGCTGAAAGGCCACACCAGGGGGCATAGAAGCTGCTAAATGAATGGCTGCTTTGGCACAGCAGCTCTCTCTTTCACCCATGCTGCATGTAGCGTGGACAATGTGTGGGTTCATCCAGCTGAACCCCCAGCCCTGCCGCATCGCCTGCTGTCTGCCATGCCTACATTCACTTTTCTTGGTGAGGTGCCTAACTGTTACTGACTTGTGTTTCCCATACAGACTTTCCCATACAGGCCTTCCTTACAGGCATGGAGGGTGATGCTGAAGCCCAGGCCCAATGGGTCACGGTTGACCAAAGGACGCTGAACGGTGAGGTCTTCTCTGTCCCTCCCTTCCTGAAACATGTGTTGATGACTCTGAGCAACATGAGCAAAGCCGGGCATAGGTGCAGCTGACCCTGACCCTGGGATCGCCACATCTCTCCTTGGTGGAGCATTTAGCAAAGCCAGGAGAGGATGCAGCTGACCCCGACCTTGGGATCGCCACGTCTCTCTCCTGTGCAGAGCGTGTTCCTCGCCATCGGCTGCCTCCCCCCCCCAGCTGTGATAGGGTTGGCTATGCTAACCATGCATTTGATAGCCCCTATGGTTTGCCACTGCCTTGGGAGATCTATTCAGTCCCAGACAGTGTTGATCAGCACCTTTTTACGGGAGCACCAGGCCTGTCAGGACCTCTTTGATGGGCCCCTGTCAGAGCCGGAGGAGGGTGAGGATGGTGAAGACAAAGATGCAGCTGAGGATGATTTGGCCAAGGAGTTGCTTTATGACCCTCTTACGGACATTGAGCCATCAGAGGCCAAGGATGCAGTGGTGGATGGTTTGGCCAAGGAGTTGTTTTATGGCCCTCTTACGGACATCGAGGCATCAGAGGAGGAAGGAGGCCCTGCTATGCCTCCTGCTGCATCGCCTGCCTTGGGTTCCAATGTAGAGGGGTCATGGGTGGCTGATAAGACCCAATCTGAGAAACAGCAGGTGCAGCAAAAGAAGCAATACCAGAAGATCGACAGAGAAAATGTGCAGAGGATCAGGAGATAGGGGACACTAAGGCTAAGGGTGTCGCCTGGAAGAAACATCGGCTGGAAGCTGCGCATGAAGCAACAGTCCAGTTGCCCCTTGATATTGCAAGCAATGTCTATGCTACAAAGACAGCCTGGACCGCTAAGCAAAGGGAGAATATGCTTAGATGCGAGTACAGTCAGGAGGAGCTGATCAAAGAAGGGATGGAACATTTTCCCTGGGATGGCAGGTTGACCATTCCCTGAAACACTTGGGCTACGCTGACAACCAACTTCTCCAGTAAAACCCACCTGCTCCTAGATCATGAAAATTGGGTGGTTGGGGTGCTCTTGGGTCAGCCTAGGTCTGATTCCTGGAACCAGGTACATGACCAAGCGTTTAAAGTGCTTGAACATGTAGAGGCATGGTTGCCAACAACTTATAGGCACAAAGCCCACCAACGAGGCACGTTCCCTACCCTTGCCCATGGGATATCGTATGGGCAAGGGCAAAAGGTCAGCTGTCGCATGCCCCCCTGTCCTTACTCATAAACTTGATAGGTCCCTCAACACCTTCAACAGAACAACAAGAGGGTGTCCAGGATGCTCAATCAGCTGATGGAGGTGCCCTCCATCCAATGTATATGTAACTTTGCAAGCCATAAGTGAATGCCCTCCATCCACAAGCGGTATACAGACGATTGTTACAGGTGGCTTTGAAACCTATGGCAAAGGGAACTTTGACTATGTCAGAGACGGCATAGAGGTGTTGAAAGTTCAGCTAGATGCCACTATGCCTGAACTGCAGATCCATTGGCCATACGATGATGCAGTGGGCATTTACCCTTGTTGTTCCTTCAACCTTGGGACCCAGACCACAACATACCCTCACACAGATTTGGGTAACCTGGCCAACTCCTGGTGCTCAATCACTGCATTTGGTCAGTTTGACGTGGTGAAGGGTGGGCATTTTGTACTCTGGGATTATGGCCTTTTTGTGGATTTTCTGCCTGGTTCAACCATCCTGATGCCATCAGCACTTCTTCTCCACTGTACCACCTCCATTTCAGACAGGGAGAAACAGTTTTCCATGATCCAATATGTCTCAGGTCATTTGCTAAGGTGGGTGGACAATGGCTTCCAGTCTGATAAGGAATGGGGTGCAACAGTGATGGCAGTGGATGAAATGCTGAGGAAAAGAGAGAATGAGGCAAGGTGGTCCAAAGCTGTGGATATGTATGCCATGCTGGAGGAGTTCTGTTCTCTTTAGACCAGCTACAGGCTGCTTGTAACGATATGTCCATGCCTTTCCACATAGAGGGCAACGGTTGTATGGCAATTCACCTATATGCTTCGTTTGGTCCTGACTTCCAGCTACAGGTGCTGTTGTCTCACAGTATACCCAAGCTAAGCATTGCCATTTGACTATTACCCCTAAGAGCCATCATGTTCTCCATAGCCACTTTGCCCTTTCATGCAGAAGACATCACTTGTCTGCTAATCCACCTGTATGTTATACATGTCTGTGCCATAACTGGTACTGACTTGGTTTACAGGCCCTGTTCTTAGCATGGAGGACAACAGTGATGCAAAAGGCATCCATGGTTTTTGAGTTCAAACATTTTCGAGCCCAAGGGTGAGGCATCAGATTTATAAGTTAAGTAGATGCTATTATGTGATTGTTCTACAGGGCTGCTGAATCTAGTACCTTGTCAGCAGCACCATTAGTTGCTTTCTCATGGTTGCGAGTGTACCAAAAGTGGCACATGGTACATTACTGCCAAGGCCATGTATATCTGTCTCCAATAGGAGATTTAAGGACCCCAGATAATCACCGTCTTCTTTCGTTAACCGGGATCCTGCTGAATTTAAGAGAGCAACGGCTTGCAGAGCCCGAAAGTGTTATGGACAATGCCTTCTTTGTTGTACTTAGAAATGACGAACAGAGTCTCGGTCTGCTCCCAGTCATGACAACAATCAATGTACGAGCAAGGACACTAAGTCTGATGATGATGAAGGTCCTTTGGTTGATGTGTTCAATGATGAAGAAGAGAGGCGATGATTCAGAGGCTGAGAGGAAGGTAAAACTTGTCTAAGTTGGAACTGAGGTGCTACTGTACAGGAGAGGTCTTTATATACGTTTAGAGAACAATAGACATGACAAAAAAGGAGAGAAGGCTGTAGCTACCTGAGAAGGAAAGATGAAGGTAACTACTAAATGGAAATAACATCCAAGGCAATGCATATGGTAATGATAATGATGTAACTAGGATATATCAGTCCGCTGAGTAACAACAATGACAAGGAAAGAAAAGAAACTGTAACAGAAAGTGAACGTTGGCAAACATGCTGGGTGTGATGTATTGAAAGGTGTTGATGACATTGTTCATGGTGATGGATAGACCATGGACAGTGGTCGTCTCCTCAGTTTGTGCACACCTTTTGGTGTATGGAATGCGAAGCTGATTACAGACCTCTTCAACCACTCTTGTAAAAACAATGTGACTGTATGCTGCATGGGCTGATGCCCAATTGTGGACATGTGCATTGACGATTTCAAAATAATGCGGATCAACGATGGCACAAAGATATTGGCCAGCTGCTCCATTGGTAGTGTCTTTCAGGTCAGGTTTTATTGTGCATGCAGGCATGCTAGGCTTGCCTGATGCGGTTGGCATTGGATGTGCCACAGGTGCTGCAGGTGGATGCGCTGCAGGTAGCTGTGCCAAATACATCAGAACAGAGCTCATTGATGATCTCATGCACAGACCTCCTTGACGATCAAAAAATACACCT
>MIPV01001799.1:7606-18786 GCA_001983365.1 Amanita bisporigera | reverse complement strand
GGGGGGGTAGGGCAGGCTCAAGGTGGGGCAGGTGCAAATGGTGTGGCAGGTGGCATGGTGGATGGTTGATCAGTAATAGAAAAAAAAAAAAAGGGCACAACGTACCTAGTCGCTGCCCTGGTGGTGGTTGTTGGGAGTCCAGCAACAGGCAGTGGCAGTCACAATGGTGGGAGTGCAGATGTGTGACATGGTGTGGTCATCGAGAGTGACAGCGGTGCCATGGTCATTGTCAGGAGTCTCTCAAGACTCTACTAAACACAAAACTCAAGGCTTGAGCGATCTCAACGATGAAGAGAAGAGTGTGGAAGAAAAGAGTGGTATTGCTCTAGCAGATGTCTTGTAGAAAAGACTATCTCTAAGCTTGGGATTTCTACACTAAACTACCTATTGTATATATACTACTGTCCTCATGGTTTCTTCATGGTCTACATGTGTACTCCTCATGTATCTCTTATCTAATCTGCTTATGGAACAGATAAGATAATCAGATAAGCTATCTAAGCTTGATGAGATAAAACTAGCTGATAAGATAAGATAAGATCAAAGAGTGATTTGTAAAAAGAATGAAAAATCATAACAGTCATGATGGTGATGTGATGGTGGTGGTGACAGGATGGTTGCGGTGATGTGGTGACAGTGGTGACAGTGACATACAATGTAGTTACTGTTGCTGCTGCCAAATACCTCCAAACACACTTCTGAGATTCCCTGTGTAGTCCTAGTATAGTCCTACTAGGAATCCCTACCTCAGTCTGACCTCTAACTAGGACTTCACTAGTAATGACCTCAGAATGACCTCGGAATCTAGTCTGGAAAAAATGACATTTTCAGACCACTTGGAATTCCAAGGAGGTTCCTCAGATTCCTATCGGAATGACTCGGAATCCAATCAGAAGAGGGGGGGGGGAGCACAGTCCTTGTACAAGGGGTCTAGAGCACCAGGGACATACCTCTAGTATGGGATGTTGAAGAGGATGGAACAGGGTTATTTGGGAGTCCTCATTGATGCAAATTTCCAGACAAAGGTTTCAATATCTGTGGAATATCAATATCCATAGCTGTGTCAATGGATGGAGTGGGACTTGGAGTATAGGGCTGGTCAATTTCATCATTGTTGGCTGGGTTGATGGAAGGAGCCCAACTTGGAGTAGATGGCAGGTCCAGAGGTGGGCTTTCATCATTGTTGGCTGGGTCAAGGGATGGAGCCTGACTTGAAGTAGAGGGCAGGTCCAGAGGAGGCAGGGAGTTGTTCTTGTTGTTTTCACCATCTGTGTTCATGGGTGAGCTCAGGTAGTCAACTAGGATTTGTTGACATTTCCTCTTCCTATGCTCTGGGCTATCTATGAACCACTTGTTGGCAAAGAGATTACCAGTAGACAGCATCAAATACATACCAGGAGCATCCTTGCATGCTCTACAACTCCCAACTTGACTTTGATGCATCAGTTGATCTTGTGTTACTTCTGTTGACTGCTCCACGGTTTGCTCAGCTATCTTCCTAACCTTGATCTTTTTTTTATGCCTAGTGGGCTCTGGCTCTAGGTGGGCTAACTCAGTGGATGGCCCTGGCTGTGTTGCTATTTGGGGATTCATCTTCCACTTACCCTTGCCAGGCTTCACAATGTCTGCATACTCCCAATCCTCTTTGGTGTAATCATCCTCTGGCACTGAGATGTTCTTTCCAGACAGGAGATCCACCATTTCTGGCAAAAGAATGAAGGGAGAATATACATGTTTAGTTAATGATACCATACCTTGTCCCTTTCCTTTTGGAGAAACACTTCCAGCATATCCTGCTTGCCATGGGCAAGAGAGGAAAGAACAATATCCACAGTTTCATCTGCCAGAATGTGGTAACATTTGACCACCTTTCTTTGTGGCTGCCAATGAGCATGTCAGTGCATTTGATGCTCATCCTGAGCACTCCATGGTTGGTCCTAACATTATTGAGAATATTAATCATGTGAATGTAGAGACTAGCACCAACCAGGGAGATCATGACTGAAGCTGCTGAAAGATTCAAACCAGTAGATCCCACAGAAGAAATAATGAGTACACAGTGGGAGAAGTCAGTGCAGAACTTCTTAACAACCTTAGCTTGCTGTTTAAATGTGGTCTGACCATCAATGTGCATGTGCTTGATGCCATAAAGATTCAAAACCTGGGGAATGTTAATGGCTGGGTTCCTTGAATAAAAAGTTTTTATGTTCTCACATTTTGGAGCAGAGGGCCCAAGGACAGAAATTCTTGATATATTATTATTTTGGTTTCCTGCTTAATGGTTTCTCCTGGTTTCAAATGTGGCAGGGGGGGGGAATACAATGGTTCCATCTTGAAAAATCATTGGCAGAGCATCATCTCTGGTGAGAATATATTGACACATGTGTATGCACGTGTCAAGCTTTGTGGATTTTTTTCTTTCCCACTCCTCAAAGCTATTGAACACTGGGATCTTTTCCTCCAGGTCATACCTGGCAAACCCAACACACATACAGTGCTCAATGTAGAAACTTTGAGATACTATCATTAGCACTCCATTTGAGGCTGAGACACTGCTCATTGATTGTTAGATATGATCAGATAAGGAGATTGCCACAGACAGACCTCTCTTTGACTTGATTGGCCAGTTCTGTGATGATTCTCATCTTGTGTGCTGTTGGTTTTACAACCATTATGATTTCCTTGTAAGGAGGAAGAATGACAAGATGCTCCCCCTTCCATTTCTTGCTGGAAATTGTATGGCAGAGAATGTGTCCCTCAAATTGTCTTTGCATTCTTAGCGCAATGGTGGCCTGACAATCCTCCACCTCTGTTGATGAGTCATCATCTGAAGTAGCAGAATACTTTGCCTTTTGAATGTTACTGCCATCCCTCTTCTCCTCAGAAAGAGCATCTTCACCCAGGAAGTAAGGTGGACCAACAACTCTACCCATCCTGGCAATATCCTGGCCATTTGTTGAATTAGCAACAATACAATCAATTAAAACCACAATCCTACCTTAGTGGAGGTTTGGAGCAGGGTTGCAGTCAATATGAAGCACAGAAGACTGCATTCTAGGAGTAGGAGAAGAAGGGCTGATGAGTGTTTGCCTACATTGTGATATGTATGGGCCTCATCCAAGGTTACTGAGAGGTATTGCTGTCCATATAAAGTTTTCTTGGCTTGTGTTGTGTAGGTGGGGGGCTGAGGGGGGTGGCACCAAGGTAAATCTGATGATGAGGGTTTATGCCATCCATAAATCATATTGAAATCCTGCTGTAATGCCTAAAATGAGTTTGAGTTATTAACACAGGAGCAAGGCAAGGGTTTAGACTTGCCGAGTGGGATGCAAGAATTATTCTACTGGACAACTCATGGATTGAGGTATTGAATGGTCCACCTGGTGCCCAGAATTGAGCACAATCTTGTTTGGCTGTTCCATACAGAAGAATGTTGACAGATCTAGGCTTGAATAAAATTTTCAGTTCTATCTCCCATTGTGATAACAATGTTCCTGGAACTATGATCAGGTGTGGTAAGCTAGGTAGGATTTCATATTCCCTCGAGTAAGGCTACTCTCTGAAAGAAGATTAGATGTGTCCCAGACCAAATATAATGACTTACCAATGATAGGAGGAAGGGAGACTGGCCCTGTGGATTGCTCTCTCAACAATTGATGCATGGCTAGATCCAAGAGGAAAGCGATTGTTGTCACAGCTTGGAAGGTCTTGCCTAGGCCTACCTCATCTGCAATTAGGGTCCCACAGCATCGTCCAGCAGCTGGAGTTGTTGTGAAGTTCATGTGAATAATAGCATGAACACCTGCCAGTTGGTGCCAGTGAAGGACAATAGGCTCCAGCTCCAGCTCTGAATTACTGCCATCTTTGGACAGCTCAAAGCCATCCCTGCTGGAATCCCAGGGTATCAGTCCTCCTGGATGGCAGAAGGCACTGAATATCAGAGGGAGGCCTTTGTTGAAGCCAAGGTTCACAGCAAGAATGTCTGGGGACAATCTCATTTCATGCTCTATGCCTGCATCAGTGCCATCCATGGGTTCGCCAAACCCAAAACCCATTGTCGGGTGTTGGGTTATTGAAGAAGGTGATATAAAAGTTGATAACATCAACCATGTCTTCCTCAGATGCCAGAGATTTTAGCAGCTCAGCAGCAGCCAGGCTATGATCTAGTTAGTTAGAAAGTATCAGGTACAGTAAGTTTCCTGGAGAAATAAATGCAGTGCACTAGAGTTGTTACACCTTAACTGTGTTGAGAATCATCAACCTCAAGGGCAACGAGAGCAAAACTTCCTCAAGGGATAGTTAAGCTCCTACACAAGTGTAAGAGTGAGAGTCTGAGTGTGCAAAGATGAGCTGAGAGTTCACAAGAATGGTTTGACCATTAAAACTAGACTGGAGGTCCAGTCTGTATATTGCAGAGCTTATATACATACATACATGCAATGCTACTGACATGTGATAAACAAGTGTGTTACCATGTGATAACGAAGACTCTGGCATAATTGATGAAGTAAGAAGGCATAATGAAGGGAAAAACATACTAAATAGGGATATGGGCTTTTACATAAGCATAATTGAGGCATAATTGTAACATAGCCTCCATTCTAAACTAAAAGTCTATCTTTTCCAAAGATAAAATCAACATTCATGTACAAAATAAAATTGAAAACTCGATAGTAGTCCTTTTCTACCAGTACTTTACCCTCCCACCCCAGTATGAGTGAAATCCGAGTAGAATCCAAGGAATCCGAGGAAAGTCTGAGTAAAGTCCTAACACAGGTCAAAAATTCCTAGTATTCTGAGTACATTCTGAGTACATTCCTTGTCAGGAGTCTCTCAAGACTCTACTAAACACAACCCTCAAGGCTTGAGCAATCTCAATGATGAAGAGGAGAGTGTAGAGAAAGAGATTTATTATGCTCTAGTAGATGTCTTGTAGAAAAGACTATCTCTAAGCTTGGGTTTTTACACTAAACTACCTACTGTATATATACTATTGTCCTCATGGTTTCACCATGGTCTACATGTGTACTCCTCATGTATCTCTTATCTAATCTGCTTATGTAACAGATAAGATAACCCGATAAGCTATCCAGGCTTGATGAGATAAGGTCAACTGATAAGATAAGATAAGATCAAAGAGCGATTTGTGGAAAGAATGAAAAATTCATAACATTACCCCCCTTCTAGGGTTGATGTCCTCATCAACATCACAAACGGGAATTAAGCACACAATTATTTTGACTCGTTGTGCCAAGCCTCTAAGAGGACCCCCATTATGAGTAAAGAATCACTCATGAATAATTAAAACAGCTACTTGTGCAAGGTTACTCCAGCTTTCTTGTCCAGGTTGATTTACCATGTTACTGTCGGAGTTTGTATTGGTAGTCACATACCATGTCTCCTGACTTGGGGAATCTGCTGATTTCCTGTTGCATATTGCCAAATCTCTCTGCCATATGTCAAAGGCTACACCAGTCACATGGGGTCTGAGCTGAAGGCTTCTGCCATCTAACTGGTTTACACAGTGTTAAACCCATTGATAACTCCTCCACAGCACATAGCACATTGGATTCGTATATCCCTGAGAATGCCAGTGCTCCGAGTCTTTCCTTCTAGGTTGTCAGGGATTTACTTGACGCTCTGAGTATGTTGGTAGGGATGGTCTTTATGCCCGCCTTATCAAGCTGAGTTAGCCTCCCTTTGAGCTGTTTCCCACTTGGACCAGGCCCTTTCGAGCTTAGTCAAGTAGTCTCGGTCAAAGGTGCCATCTTCCCAGCCAAACAAAGAATGAGGTGTAGGGGGAGTAGTCATGTTTGTGTAACAGTGAAAGGAATATGAAGGAATGTGGGTGAGGAACCGTTGAACAGCTCCAGGATGCTCTTTATAGAATTTTGAAATGGCGTCTTGCACTTTGGATAGGTTAATTTCTGGTTCCCATGTTGACTCTTCACAAGGGAACCCTTTCCACTTCACAAGGAATTGTATTGAACCTTCCTTGAAATGCAAATCCAATACGCTGTCAATTTCTTTTACTTCTTCACTAGTCTCAATCACAGGGTTGACCATTAATGTCCGCTCTTTTTGTTTCAGGAAAATGGGACGACATGTCAGTCTCAATTTTGATTCATGAAAGGTGTCATGAATCTTCCATTGTTCTGGTAATTGCAGTTTGTACGCTGCTCTCTCTACTTTTCTCAGTACTTTAAATGGACCATAGAACTTTGCATCTAGCTTTTTTGACTGCCTTGTGGTTTTGATGTCCAAACTGTCCAAGTATACTAGATCACCCTTTTTGTAATCATGCGATGGTTTGACATGCTTGTCATGTTGCCGTTTCATTGCTTCTGCTGCCTTTTCCAAGTTTAATTGAACTTGTTCGTAAATTCCCTTTATCCGTTCCACAAACTGATTTGCTGTTTCATTCAGTGAATCTTTTGTGATGTTGAGTCCCTTGAAGGGGTGTCATCCGTTATTAATCATGAATGGTGCCATTTTCGTAGCCGAATGTTCCCTGTCATTATGACAAAACTGTGCAATTGCCAGCCAGTCTGTCCAGTTCGTTTGCCTCTCATTCACATATATCCTCAGGAATTCTTCTAGTTCTTGATTCACCCTTTCTGTTTGACCATTGGTTTGAGGGTGGTAAGCCGTTGATAGATTCCGTTCGATTCCCAGTATCCTGTATAATCCCTTCATGAATAATGACACAAATTGAGGTCCCCTGTCTGAAATTACCTTCCATGGAATGCCATGTTCTTTGAATATGACATCTCAATAAAGTGTTGCCACTCCTTGTGACGTGACTGTGGTGACCGTGGGTATGAAGTAAGCCTTCTTTGAAAATCGATCTACTACCACCATTATTGTGTCTTTTCCTTTTGACTTTGGTAATGGACCAATCAGGTCAATGGAAATCTCTTCCCATGGTTCATTAGGTACTCAGTTTGGTTGTAGGGGTGCGGCTTTCAGTTGACAGTTTGGTTTGTTGACTTGGCATTCATGACAAGCTTTGATGTATGACTCAATGTCCTTTTTCATATTGGGCCACCAAAAGTCCTGAGTTACCATTTTAAGAGTCTTTGCTATCCCTGGATGCCCTGCAAGGGGATTTGTATGGCAAAATTCGATCACTCTTTCCCTTATCTCCTTCTTTATTGGTACATATACTTGGCCTTTCCATTTCCAATATCCCAACCTAGATTTCTGGAATGTTTCATCTTTATTATCAATTCCCTTAGTCACCTGTTTGTCAAAAAACTGTTTTGAAATTCCTCCAATGTCTTTGATTAGTTCATCTTGATATTGATCATCATCGAAAATTTGTATTGTCTCAAACAAGTCTTCCTTAAGCAATATTACTTGTTCATTGTCTTTATCTCCTTTTGGGTGATCTGCTCATCTTGATAATAAATCTGCCTTTGTATTGGACTTCCCTGATCTGTGCTTTATTACCAAATTAAACTCCTGGAGGTCTAGAACCCATCTCACTTGTCATCTATTCAAATTTTGAGGTTTTCGAAAATAAGTGAGGTTTTGGTGATTGGTTAAAACTTCTATCGCATGTTCCGCTCCTTTGAGATAATGGCTCCATTCATAGAACCCTGCCATTACTGCCAACATTTCCTTGTCATATATTTCATAGTCTTGTTCTGCCTCATTTAGTGATTTTGACATGAAAGCAACCAGTTGCCATTGTTTGTCTTCGCATTTTTGTGCCAAAATATTTCTGATCGCGAAATCCAAAGCATTGGTTTCCATTCGAAAAGGGAGTGCTGGGTTTGGAATTACTAAAGTTGGTCATGTCATTATTTGGGCTTTCAGTTGTTCAAAAGCTTGTTGTTGTTCCTTGTCCCAAGACCATTCCACCTTTCCTGTTAGTTTTGTCATTGGCTTCACTATTTTTGCAAATCATTGAATGAATCGTCTGTAGAAATTAATGAATCCAAGAAATTGCTGGAGTTCTCTCTTGTTGTTTGGTATTGGCCAGTCAGTCATGGCTTTCACTTTACTCTCATCCATGCAAATTCCTTTTTGCCCAATTATCAATCCCAAAAAGTCAATTTCTTTTTTGTGAAAGGAGCATTTTTCAGGTTTTAGCAATAGTTGATGAGCCTCTAATTTTTCTAATATCTGGGTGACATGTCATTTGTGTTCCTTTTCTGTTTGTGAAAATACTAGAATGTCATCCATATATATCACTACCCATCCCTGTGCTACTTCTTCCCTGAAAATATCATTCATCATAGTTTGGAATGTGGCTGGTGAATTTGTTAGTCCAAAGAACATTACAAGTGGTTCAAATAGTCCTCAATTTGTCCTAAATGCTGCTTTCCATTCATCTCCTTCTTTAATGTGAATATTGTTATATCCCCAGCATATGTCCATTTTTGAGAATATTTTTGCATTACTTAATTTATCAATTAGTTCGGAGATTAATGGTAAAGGATACCGATTCTTTATTGTCATTTCATTTAATTTTTGGTAATCCTGAACTGGGCGCAACGATCTGTCTTTCCTTTTTACAAAGAAAAAGGGACTAGCCATTGGAGATTTACTTGATCTTATTCTCCCTGTTTCTAGATGTTCTTTAACAAACAAATCCAATTGTTCTTGCTCATGTGCGTTCAATGGATATATTTTGCAATCTAGTGGTTTTGATCCTGGTATCAACTCGATCACATGATCCCATGGTCTTCTAGGTGGTAATTCATTAAAAGTTTCCTTCTCAAATACCCTTTTGAATTTCCAATAAGGCTTTGGAACCCAGTCTGTCAATTTACTTTGTTCCACCTTTGGTTTAACCTCTTGTTGCCTCATTGACCATAGATATTCTGGATATCTGATATGGACTGCTAGTAATTGATCCCCCAATTCCAACCAGATTTGGTCATTGATCTTGTCTTCTGGTTCTTCTATGTCAACTGATTGGTAACAAGACCCTGGGCATCGAGTAAATTGCAGTTTATTTTCTTGCCAATCAATTTCTGGATTGTGATATTTGAGCCAATCAAATCCTAGGAACATATCGGTCTTTCCTAATGTTGTTACACCAAATTCCATTTCTTCAATGTGTCCCAGGATTTCTACCTGTAGTTTTACAGCTTCAGTAATTGCTCCATTGGCATTTACTTAACATGCCATCCACATTGTATACTGATATTGCTCTTGGCAGTTTGGTAGTATTGATTTCATGGTTTTTTACCCATTCTGCAGATACACAGGAACTAGTGCATCCACTATCCAATAGTCCATTTACGTCCAATACCTGGTTCGTGTCCAATGTGGTGACAACACATTGTAAGTCCATTTGTCGCTTTCCCAATGCCATGATCCATTTAGGTTCCTTTAATTGCTTCAAGAACCACAATCCTTCTGATTCCGTCATCTGATTCACTTCTCATAAAGTTTCAGATGAGATCTTGTCTTCTTTCTGTCGATTGGTGAAAATTTTTAAATCCATGACGCATTTCTCATCATGCCATATTTTCCTCAGCATCCATGCTGCTGATCTTACATGTAACCATGTCTTTTTATTTCGTAAGGATGAACTCCTAATTGGGTTTTCCAGATGGCAAACTTCATAAATCAAGCTGTTTATATTGACGTAATCCATATTTACAAAGTCGCCATACTGTACAATCCCATTAGCCAGTGAGTCAGAGTTGTTACTCACTGGTCCCTGCCAAAACCCAATTTTCGGGTCATCTCAGATCATTCCTCTTCTGTCATCGATTCAAAGTACGTATCAACAGTGATCTCCCTGATTGTGTCCTTCCCTTTACAGTTTTGGGCAATGTGACCCAGTTTTCCGCAGCTATAACATTTGAATTCCATTGTTGTTTCCCTGATTGCTTCCTTGCTTCGACAATCCCTAGAAATATGGCCTGCCTTGCTGCAATTATAGCATGTGACTGATCATGTTGTCCTTGTGCGATCTACATCCATGGGGGTTCCTGTGCCTTTAATCGTGGTGGATGGTCCTGCCTGTGCATTAGTCTGTGCTGGTCGATTAGCTCCTTGTTGTTGCCTATTTTGATTGAAACAGTTTCCTTGGTTTGCCTGCAGGTTGTTGAATCGGTTTGGTCTTTGTCCTTAAAATTGGTCAGCTTCTCTTTGAAGCTTTTCCAACTCCATTGCTTGTTCGTACCATTGATTTAGCTGTCCTGGTTGCGAACCTTCACCTGGTGATCCGAGCTCAATGATTCTTCGTCCTAAACCAGTTTGTACTCCTTGTTTAAATTGATCAACTAATGCAATGTCATCAAAACCAGTCAGTTGTGCCCAACCCTTGAATTCTACGATATATTCTTTGACCATTTTGTTGCCCTGCCTTAATTCCCTAATTTTCCTGACTGCCTCTTCCCTTGTTTCAGTTGTCAAGAAATAATCCCTTGCTTTCTGGTTAAATTCTGCCCATCCATAGAATGGCACTGGGTTCCTGAATTGGTAAGCAGGTCGCAATGGGTTTTCCCCTGTTGCTGGTAGTTCCAGGACTCCTTCTCTTGTTTCTCTTTTTGTAATCACCTGTCCCAGTTGTTGTGTATTAAATTCAGCGCATTCTACTTCATATGCAGCAATTTCCTGAATTTTAATGTTCACCCAATTCTGTGCCTTGTTATTTTTGCCTTTCCTAATTTGTTGTAGTGCGTAACTGATTTTTTGATCATCATCAGTTACCCTTACTTCCGAAAAATAGTGTGTCATGCGTCTCAACCAAGTGTCGATTTCCAAGGGTTCACCCTCATAGTACCTTCAAGAGCCCATCATCCTTAAAAACATCTTGTTCATCCCCCATATTAAGGACATTCCCTTGAGCATTACCACGTAAAATACCACCTGTGATCTGTGATGCTCCAAACAAGGGAGGAGGGCTGCCCATTTGTACACCCAGTTGCAATTTTGTCATTCTTACCCTGGTCACAATGAAGAAATTTGAACACACCCTCAGACTCCACAAATGCATTTCCACCTTCAATATATAATCCCTCCTAATATCTGCTGAATGATAGATCTATTCATTACAAGATAAATGCTTACTTGATGCATTGATAATTCTTCAGGATTTTCATCAGTATTTGTGGACATGACTGCAGAAGGCATCTGCTAATATATATTGAATGGCAGGTTTATTCATCACCAAAGCAAGGCTTACCTGATTTGCCATCAATTCTTGAAGATTC